>OU015503.1:5050935-5158435 GCA_907164885.2 Dolomedes plantarius
CTTCCAACAGTACAGCTTTAAGTTTTTAGCGACGATTTTTAGACAATCCGTACATTAAATGCTAATTACAAGATACTAAGATCTAATATAGACGTAAAAGTGATAATACTGTGTTTTTTAACTTATGAATTAACTAGCCGGGCTTCGCTCGTCTAGCCGGTCGGTTTAGCGACCCACTCCCTTCAGCAATCATTGTCAGAGAATGGAAACACTAAAAAACAACTAATAAAGGTATTTAAATTTTGTGGTGCAACAATAAATAGCGTAAAGACTATGTATGTGTCACACTCAATATAGCGCATACTGAATCACTCTCGTGGCGCCATCTAGCAGACCTTAGCGCAAATAGAATCAAATATTGCATAAAAAATTGAATCAAATTTTTTCTAGAATAAAATTTAAAATTCGGGCTTCGAGATACTCATACAAATGAACGATAACATAATAAATGCAAGAATTTACTTTAAGAAATAATAACAAATGCGATTGAGTACTGAAATTAGCCATAAGAAAAATAAAAATAATGCATATTAGCTTTTTGAAAAAATTAAAACTTTACCAAGGTTTTTTTAGAAAATAATTTAAGCAAGGTAAAAATAATCTTTAGCCTACCTGAATCAGTCGATACAGTAATTCGAAAAAAAGTAAGGTAATCAACACTTATAGCATTGTTAGGCACATGTTGTAAATAGATCGGTAATTCTTCGAAATGTGTAAAAATATAAATTTTAGATTATAAAATCTGACTTGAAAGATTATTATTTTCATTTATTATTTTGGACATGACTTGAAACTTCTATATATGACTTGAAACTTTTTGATTTTATTTATTTTTATCTTTTCGCTCGCTATTTGCTTGTTACGCCTAACGTGGCGGCCATATCCAGAGGGGTGATTTTCGGAAATGTAACAGCTTCCATTTACTGTTGTCACCTTTCAAAATTGTTGGGTTTTTTAATTAAAAATTAACAGTAATAAAATTTAAAATTCGGGCTTCGAGGGGCACGTACTCGTCTGCACTACCTGTGTGTCGAATTTCATGGCTTTAAGTGACATAGATTCGTCTCGAGGCAGCCCACACACAAACACTTCCTTTTATTAATATAGATAGATTTCTGAAAAAAAGAAAAGTAAAAAAAATATTTTCCCTTTCCCCTCTGAGCTCCTGAATTGTATATATTTTGAGTTTTGAAACTTTAAAACCAAACCTGACAGCCAAATATTTCAAAATTTCTTTTTTCCACTCTGAATGCGTCTGTTCGACGACACCTTTTTCATATGTGTTCTTCATTTTTTTACCACATTTTTATTGACTCGCTATCTTGTTTGTCCAGTACAAATCTTGCAATTGATTTTTAACTAACTTCCCGACTAGCTAGACATTTGAAACTTTTAGAATAGCTCAGAACCCGATGACAGTGCATTCTTTTAATACTTTTTGCCATCTTTAAGCAGATTTGAATTCATTTTCAGTTAATTTTGTTTTGTATGGAAAGTTAGTTCGGAAAAAATCTGCAAGGTGGCGCTTCGATCGAGTTCAATGCTTGCACTTTTGCGTAACGGCGTTTGACGATTTTGAAAACAGAATACATGTGAATTTAGTTTGTTTACAAAAATATTGTGCAAAAAATTATAAAAGTTAGCAGTTTATAAAGTCTGTCGATAGTGGAAACGACTAAAATGTGATTAAAATTAAATAAAATAAATTGAAAAACGTGGTATATAAAAAGTTCTTTTTAACTTGTATTTATTCCCGCTAATCATGGGGATTTGAGATAATTTGTGCTCTGCAACAAATCGTCTAATGATTTGTTGGACAATTTGTTGGACAAATGGGCAATTTGTTGTCGTCCGACTTTCCCAACAGGTTTGTTTTTTTAATAAAATTTTAAAAGTGGCTAATATGATCCGAAGATTCAGATTAAAGATTTTCGTCTTCGATTAAAAGTTTTCGGGGGGAGCTTCAGCCCCCCACCGTGCGTGCGTCACTGCATCCATCCATTTGCTTATGCTTTTATCCCCAAATGTGATCGACATGTGATAAGCAAGAACACCTACATATTTCGCAGGTTTAACTTCACGGGTCTGAGATCATTCTGATCGGTGAAAAAAATATCATAGGAGATATTTGGTAATTACCTCAGCCGGAAAAATGTATTCTCAGTACACACTTAATGAAAATAGAAAAAAAAATCATGTTTTACACTGTAAAATACCGTAAATGGACTCTTATATGCATTTGTTATTGAAGTCTCAGTTTCTCTTCAGAAAAACAAAGCTTCTTATCTATAAAACTAGCTGAAAACCCGCGCTTCGCTACGGAGTACATTCAAATTAAATTCAACGGTCAATGTATGCAATTAATACCAAAAAAAATAAATATATATATTTATAATAAATGCGACGATCAATGTATACAATTGATGTAAAATAAAAATATATATATATATATTTATAAAAAAAATCGTAAGTGATATTTATATTTTTTGGACAATATCTAATCGTCTGCTGCATTAGAAAGAAAAAAATTTTTTTTGTCTATTTAGTTGTTATGCACGTGACGATAAATTTATTTAAAGTACCAGAAAAAGAAATCACGTGATCAGCATTTAATAAATTAAATTCTAAAAATAAATATTTAAAAATTCACCAAAAATCAGAAAATGGAAGTAAAGGTTCGAAAAAGATTTCATTTTAAAGGAATTTTTATGATCTTTCTCGTGAAATAAATTTTATAACCCTCAAATTATTATTTTAAATGCAAACTTAAAAAAGGTAACAAAAACAGCTTAAAAATTTAATTTATACAATTCTAAGAAGAATTTTTCAAAAATCTTTCTTAGTGCACCCCTACCCCGTTAGAAGAATCGCCATGCAAAATTTCAGCCCTTTAGGTCTGTGCGCTGTATGTATTCGTACAACGCAAGATAGCCCTATAAATTTAAGTCATGCCCAACCACTGTTCGGTCATAGCAAAAATTATTTCAGACCGTTTGCTCAATCTGAGTTCGGGCAGATCAGTTTCAAACAACATCTCATATGGTGTAGATTAATCATTTTAACACATTCAACACGTATATTATGTCCAGACGATGCTGCAATTCAGTAAAATAAAAAACGGTTGTTCAGCAATCCCGGGATGGCCGAGTGGTTAAGGCACCAGACTGCAGTTCTTACGGCTTGCGGTGGTCATCTCTCTGTAAATAACATTCCCGTTGCTTCTGCTCTCCTATTGCTTCTTCAAAGCCTCTAATCAAAGTTCTGCTCTCTAAAGTCTATATGGCGTTGCTAACTTCTCATTCCGTTTCGCTAAACATCGAATTTCTAGCTCTTCCTCGATGATCGTTGCCGTTTGCCTACTAGAGCAAGTTATCTGGGTCTCATGAGACAATCGCAGGTTCGAATCCTGCTCCCGGATATCTAATTTTACCCTTTTAAGGGGACCAAGACGTTTGCGATTGGTTGAAGCGGAAGAAAATTGTACTGTTATTTAAAACCTTATATCGATTTCAAATATTTACATAATATTTTTTCATACATTAAATTAACGTTTGACAATATTTTTATGCTAATTAAAATTTATATCGTTTATAAATTTTTTTTAAAGGGCATATTAAACAAGATATTTTTTTCTCGGAAAAATTTACTGTTAAACTGTTAGGTACACATTTTTAAAAAATATATAAAATATTACCTTGAAATTTTGCTTGGTTATCAAAAACACTTTGTTTGATACTGTAAACTTATTTTTTGTTTATTTTATTACTGGCTAGATATTTTTGTGTTAGCCAATGATTATTGGAAATTATTTCCCTTTTTTGATTGGCAGAGTTTTTTTTTTTCAAATAATAAGGTACCGAATATAAAATAAAAAACAAATTCACGGTATAAAACCAAGCATTTTGAAAACTAAGTAAAATTTCAAGGTGATATTTCATATAGTTTTTAAAAAAATTGTACTTTACTGTTCAATAGTAAATTTTTCCGTGAAAAAAATATCTCATTAAAATGCCATTTAAAAAAAATTATAAACAATACAACTTTTAATTAGCATAAAACTATTCTCAAATGTTAATTTAATACGTGAAAAAAATTTATTATGTAAATAATGAAAATAGTAGAATAATTGTTTAAATAACAGTATAATTTTCTTCATTTTCGACCGTCGAAAACGTCTTAGTCCCCTTAACCCTGCTTAGATAATTATAAATTTAAATACTTATTAAACCTTATAAATTTTCGTATGCTCAAGAAACTCCATTTTGAATTTTATGCTTTTCGCATCAATTTGTAATTTACTACTATTAAATTCTTTTAGACATTGGATCTTTTGCAATTTCATGTAAAGCTTCAATTTATTATTAATGGGCAAAAATTTATGCAATAACTCAAGGGCGGATAATTTCTTTTGCAAGCATTTTGAATTTTTTGCGTTCCACATCGGTTAGTAATTTGTTAATATTAAATTGTTTTCGACATTACCTTATCTGCATTTTCATGTAAAGTTGCTATTTATATTTAATGGTCGAAAATTTCTGCGATAACTTGAGGGCGGATTTTTTTTCTTTTGCAAATTATCTATGCATTGCCATAAATTTGGATGAAAAATAATAAAAAAAAGAATGATCTGAAAGAAAACCAATATATGGACTCGTAAACGAACGAAAAAAAATCAACAAAAAAATAAAAACGTGTTTTATTAATGCAACCATATTCCCATCACAATATTTAATTAAGGTTAAAAAAATTTCCAGCGAGTACAAAGTCATTTTTGACATATTTTCTTTCTTTCTGGGGATTCTCTCTTTCTGAGAACTCTTTCTGAGGATTAGTTACAGTGTACCTCAGGATTCGCGGAAGCGTGCTTCAGTAATCACGTGCTTTTTCAGGAGAGTGATTTTAAATTTTAAAAGTAGAATAAAATGTGTTAAAAATACAGGCCCAGATTTCCGCATGGGCAAGTGGGGCACTTGCCCAGGGCCCCCAAAATTATGGGGCCCCCTAATTTAGTATAAAGTTGTACATAGTTTTGAGAATTTGTTTTTTGATTAATATAGTAAAGGGGTGCAGTGGCGGATACAGAAAAAAATCCTGGGTGGAGCACAGTGCACCCACTATAGTGAAAGCATCCTTACGTCCATAAGCGTTTCTGGTTTAATATTTTTTTGGGGAGGGGGGAGTTGTAATAACTCCAGACTGTGATTTATTTTGAATTTCAGAAGAAAATTTCATGAATTTATTTATTAACATTAAAAAGTAAATTAATTAATTAACACTTCTTATTAATATTCATTATTTTCTTCAAATTTTTTGACTTGTCGATCGAAATTTTTTTTGAATTTCTGGTCCCGATTTAAGGGAGGCCTGGGTGAGTGTCCCACATGTTCATGTGGAAATCTGGTCCTGAGGAGGGGGGACATGCCCCCTCTGGATCTGTCCTTGAAGGAGGCCCCCAAAGTCTGCTTTGCCCAGGGCCCCATTGTGTCAAAGTCGGGCCGTGTAAAAATAAATATTAATTCGACTCTCTAGCGGCAAAATATTGAGCGGGGAGGTAGGACGATCTTGCAGGGATATACTACTCTTTCAGGGCATTCTGGAAACAGGCATAGGTAAAAATCACCGATTTTTGTGATATGACGTTGTTGAAAGGAGTGAGCGATATATGAATTGGTTTTAAAGTCTGCTTTTGAAGCATGCATTGCTACGTCGTCTGGATCCGAAACAGGATTATTTAAACGTTTTCATCAAGCTTGGGCCAATATATATATATTTCTAAATATACTGTTGGAATTGATGATCAGTTTGTTGTGAACAGTATCGGTAAAGACATAGAGATTGGGCTTCATTTGGCCAAAGCGCAAGTTGTTATTCAACATACAAGAGACGATTACAAAGAGCTGCTGCAGTTAGTTATTATATTTTTTAGACGGACACGAAGCAAATGAAATTACATTTCGATAACCTGGTGCTTTTCACCATGCCAGGTGGATGGCGAAAGCTATTTATTGCTTGAAAATATTTATTTTTCAAAATCAATTTCATTTGACTCAGCAAGAATTGCAAGGAATAAGGGATATTTGCATATTTATTGTAAAAATATGCATAAGAGCTTGGTACAATGCTCCCTTAGCCTGCAAAGTACCATCCCAGGATTGGATGTTTTTAAAGGATCTATATTTTTACAGTGAAATAAATGAAAAAAATTCCCAAGAAACAACAAAAAAATTTGCGGACATTTCTTGTATCTTACTGAAGAAATAGTGGCTTTAGCATTTTTTGATGATACAATTCCTGTCGAACAAAAAGTAAAGATGGCCAAAGCATTTAAAGAAAAGGAATTAACTGTTTGTGACTCTAAGCGTTTAAATTTTGATTTAAAGGAAATGGCCGAATTTACACACAAAGAACCACATAACTTTGTGTCAAAAAGCACATCTCAATTTTTTAAGCGGTTTAAAACAGCCATACTCAACCTTTTTTTTGCCTCGGGCCGTATTCACATAATTTCCAAATTGAAAGGGCCGCAACGTTATAGTGATATGACAAAAAAAATCCTTAAAGGGAAGAACATTATTGGTTGAACTGCGTTTAATTAAGTATGCACACCACCTGATAAATCAAAAAATATTTTCTAAAATTAAAGCAGAATAACAGTTCTTATTATTTATCATCATAACAGTCAATACTAGCTCAAACATTAACAACAGGGTATTTCCCAATACGATTTTTTCATCATATTTGTGTACTTCAAAATACATTCTTTAAGAAAAAAAAAACTCAAAATTTAACTTTCTTCCAATTGTTTATTTAAAAATTAGTGTGATTTTTGATACTGAAGACATTTTTTACTATATCAGACAAATCGGGTTTATGATTGCAACAATGAGCCTCAATACGTCATCAAGGTGAGAATCAGTAAGTCGATTCCTGTATACGTTTTTCGCATATTTCATTTTAGAGTAGGATGATTCACAAAGATACGTTGATGCGAATAAGGTGAGCAACAGTAAGGCACAATTTTGTACAGTTTTATATTTTTCAGGGACTAATTTCCAAAAATCTATGCATTCGTTTTCCTCTCTCTTTTCTTTAAAAATAGCTTTCAGATTAGTATCATTCTTAAACTCGATAAATTCCTCAAATAACTTTACATAATAATATCCGAATTCAGCTAATTGTGTTATAGTTGCTGTTTCTTGGTGCCAGGTATTTTCTATAAGCAACAAACAATTCTTGTTACAATGTATGTCCTGAAACCTTGTCTTAAATTCCTGGGCTAAGGCAGTTAAATAATTTTTAAAATATCTCATAGTTCTTTTGGGAAATATTCATTCTATCTTGTTTAACTTTTGTTACGGTTGGAAAGTTAAGCAATACTTGGTTCTTTATTTCTCCGTGATAGATGTTTAATTTTTCTTCAAAAGCAAATACTTATTCGCAAAATTGCGAAATGATTTTATTTTCACGCTGTAACCCACGATTAAGCTCACTAACTTTTTCTGTGATGTCGCATAGAAAAGCTAAAAGACACCACCATCCACCATTATTAAGTTCACTGTAAATTTTGTAGTTTTGCTCTAAAAACAAAATAATTTCTTGCCTTAAAGAAAAGAATCGCACCAGAACTTTTCCTCGGCTTAGCCATCCCACTGAGGTATGTAAAAGGACGTCGCTATAATTACTGTTTAATTCTTCTAAAAGAATTTTAAATTTTCTGAGGTTCAATTCTCGTGCTCGGATATAATTCACTATATTTATTACGGTCTTCATTAAGACATCTATTTCTCAAATAGAGATACTTGCTGCTAAGTTCTCTTGGTGTATGATACAGTGAAAAGACAAGCGATTTGTTAAATTGTATTTATTTTTCAATAGGGCAACAAATCCATTTTCAGATCCGTTCATTGAAGGACATCCATCCGTGCATGTACAAACTAATTTTTTTTTATATCAATATGATTGTTCTCCAGGAATGTACTAATATTATCGAGATAGTCGCCTCTGGTTTGATTTTTCATTGGAAGAAATTTTAAAAAATCTTCGTGAATAATATTTCGTTCAGTACAGAATCTGACGAAAACGGAACATTGCGATGTCGCTGAAATATCGGTGCTAGAATTGAAAGCTAAACTAAGATATTTACAGTTTTTCAAGTCTTCTAAGATGCGATTGAAAACGTGTGTTGCAATATCTTCAATGCGTCTAGCGCAGGTAGAATCAGAGAGCTGCATGTTTTTGACTTGAGTTATTATTTGGTTTTTATTGCTAAATTCATCAAATGATACTTTGGAAGCACCGAGAAAGCATTCCTTCACAACCTCTGCGTCAGTAAATGGTTTCATACATTTCCCAAGTATGTAACAAATTTCATACGACGCTCTTGTCACCTATGAATCTTGTGAAATCGCCACTGATAGAATATTTTGTTCTTGTTGCAATGATTTCATGACAAAAGTTAACTTTTCACTTCTTATCAAAGAGCCGCAAGGAAAAGTGTCATTAAATGCTTTATGTTTCGTAGTATAATGACGAAGAATGTTATATTTTTTAATATAACATTCTCACGACAGATCAAGCATGTGACCAAATGATTTTTATTTCCAACAACGAAATATTCTTCTTCCCAATTATCTTGAAAAACTCTCTTTTCATCAGACAATTTTCGTTTGCCGTTTGAAGAAACTCCTGCCATTATGGGTATTAAATTATAGCGAAACAAGATGTTCAAAACAGAAAAGCAGGCTGATCCGTTTCGCGTAATAGGCACTTAAAATAAAAGCATAAAAGTGTCACGCATAAACGTTATTACCACAGATAAATATCTTATTACTTAACTTTAGACATGTCAAACATGTCATCATAGGGTGGTGGTGTTTCCGATGAAGGCGCAAGTTTAGATGTAAAAATCTTTTTGTTGGCCAAGAGCCAAGACCACGGAGTTTATAGTTAAGTGCCGCAGGCGTCAGTTTCAGTTAGATCTCAGCGAGCGATGATTGTTCAAGTTATTATAAAACTTATAAAAATATAAAAAAATATTAAAATATATAAATAAACTTAGAATGCCAGTTTTATAATTACGTTTCTAATAATGAAAAAATAAAAATTAATTTGTTCTGGGCCGCATATATTTGCTTGCGGCCCGCGGGCCACAGGTTGAGTACCGCTGGCTTAAAATATCATCCGATTTTATTGCTCGTGATACTGCAACTCTCTTCATGATTATTAACATGATTACTAACATGATCTGGAACTCTCTTCATGATTATTAACATGGCCGTACAGTAGTAAGAAACCTTACAGTTGTCAATGATATTGCAGAAAGAGGTGTGAAGCATATGGAAGAATACAACAATATTATAACACGCAATGAGGATCAAAAGCAATACCTATGACAAGTCGTAAAAGACTATCGGAGCCATTTTTCATCTTGCTCAAAGCATTCATTATCAAAAAATTATTGAACCTTTTATTATTATAATTTAATGTCATAAACACTTGTTTTTCTGGTAAAGCAGTTCTAGGCATTATTTTCGCTATTTTTACTCCTAAATATTTGTTTTAAAATTAAAATAGAATTAATAAAAGTGTTATTGCTAAAATTTTGGAATTTAATTCATTTATTTCAATTTTCATCCCCCTTGAGGCACGTGTTATTATTAATTAAAATTTTCAAAATTTTTACCAGTTACTTACTAGCTCTAAAGGAAAAGAAATAGGGGGGGGGGACTTATAAAAATATAAAATTATTTTTTTGTCTATATGCTAAGGGCCACCCTAATGTACATGTTTATTGTTTTTGGCCCAAAACATTCTGTGGGGATTTACTAACTAACTAACCAATGACGCAACAGTCCATTGTGGACCAAGGCCGGTGGTGCCCATCTCTGGGGATTAGTTACAGTATAGGGGGCGTCCACTAATTACGTGAGGCGATATTGGTGATTTTTCAATCCCCCCCCCCCCCTGGTGAGATGTCGTGAGATTTAGCTCGACCCCCCCTCCCCCCCTAATCTCACGCGAGATTTTTCAAAATGCGTATTTTTAGTGTAAATACGTTAATCTGTGCTTGATTGCGTTGGATTTATTTAAAAAAACATAATTTGCTTAATTATTTTTATTTAAGACTAGTTAAGACTAGTATTTAAGACTTTTAAGAACGTAGTCTAGAATCACAGTGAGAAAATTGAACAATAAAATACTTAAATAGGACCTACTGAAATTCGTAAAAGAATATTCATTCTAATTCAGTCCACGGGGACTCATGTGTGGTCTCAAGAGTGACTACTGGAACTATTGTGTAGGATTTAGCCATATTTTAGTGTAGAAACATGTTTTACTTAATATAACCCAGTTTTCTCGCAATTTTACACTGTTTCTAGCGGGAAAAAAAATTACGTGATATTTGCCGAGATCCCCCTCTCCCCTCTCGTGAGACTGGGTGAGATTCGACTCGACTCCCCCTAAAAGCCTCACGTAATTAATGGACGCCCCCATACCTATGAGTTCTTTACTGCCTTATAAAAGAAACGTTAACGCCTTATAAGAGAGATATTTTACACATATTAATCTACGTGCCTAGGGCTGTTTTTGGGATTTCGTGAAGTACACTTGTCAACACTAAAAGGTACATAATATCTGAGGATTTCGTCGAAATTTAATAAAATCTTTGGATTTGTACTCACCATTATTTGCAATTTAAATTTATTGGCAACGTCACATAAAAAAAGGTTCAACTCAACTTAATGACATAATAAAAAAATTTAAATGAAGTAAACAACTCTTTTGGAAAGTGTCGCACATCAGTAAGCTAGTTTTGAGCGCGCGAAATTGTCATGACTCGCAGGAAACGCCCAGGCGTATTAAAAACGGAACTTTCCGTTGCTCGTAATAAACGTTTGTGAAAACAAACAAGGTATATTCCGTCCCTAACTAGGTATTAATTCTTTGATAGAAAGTGGTCGCAATGTTACACTGCAGTGGATTCCAAGTCACTGTGGAGTCACGGGTAACGAGTTGGCATACATTCTAACAAAAGCTGGATCTGATCCTTCCCAGCCAAATTTTCCTGTCTGCTACCACAGTGCTAACAGAATCATTAGTGCAAAGATGTGAGATCCATCATCGTGAGACTATTAGGAATGCTGCGAAAGGGAAGATTTGGGGTACTTTAATGTAAAATCCCATCCCTCGCGACCTCTTAGACCTGTCGGTGTCGCTAACTTCAGAGTAAAATCTGGACATACTACCTCAAGAAGCCTCTGGACATACTACCTCTGGACTACTACCTCAGGAAGCACCTCCACAGATTTGGTCTGGCGGACTCTCCAATTTTCCCACTTTGCATGAGTGCTGACATGAGTGGGGACCACTTGCACCTGTGTTCTGGACTTACAGACGTAGCAGCTGTTAATGCTGCTAAAAATGACTGTAACTTTGTGTGTGTTTCTGAACTGTATTGGGGTGCCCGTGATAGACTGTTGGCGGTCATGCCTAGGTCTGGCGTAGGATTAAAAATATATATATTGTTACGAATTTTACGAGTCTATGTAATCTCGCCAACTATGAGAGTTATAGCCGAATTGGCGATGGATTTGGGGACTTATTTTAGTCGTCAAATTTGACGATATATCGCTAAATTTGGCGATGTGGCGCCAAATGGTCGCCAACCTTCTAGACCTTTCTGGAACCGTCTAGGCCTCTCTGGACTGATTTCTAGCTGGCGGCCGATAGGGGCCGCTTTGGAAGTCTATAAATATACCTGAGATTGGCATTGAAAATCAGTTATACAGACCTTGGAGCTCCGAAAAGTTGAAATACCTGAACCTGAACCTGAAAATCAGTTATCCCGGCCGAGCCCACTTACCTCTTTTCATTTATCAAGGTAAATATTAATAATGTTGACTCGTATCGAGTCATCCAAAAATACCTGGATAGCTTAAAAATTCCCTTTCGGACAATGGATCCAAGATCTGAACGTCCAAGGAAATTTGTAATCAGGGGCCTTCCCTCCTGCACTGACACCGCCGATATTGAAAGCGCTATGAGAGAGGTCGGTTTGGAACCCATTAAAACTGCCTACCTAGCAAGTAGGAAAACAAAAAAGCCCATGCCTCTTTTTGTTATCTCTATGAGACCCTCTCCTAATATAGATAACCTTAATAAAATTATCTACGCGTAACATTTGAACACTTTAAGCAATCTGGTGTCAGCTAGTGCTGCCGGTGCCAAATGTTCGGCCATTCCTCACTCACCTGTAAGCTTTCGCCCAGGTGTGTATAATGCGGGGAGGGACATTCTTCTAATGAGGGCACTCTCAACAACTCTGACGCGGGTACCAAATGTGCTAATTGCAAAGGCAATCACACCGCCAATTACGGCGGTTACCCCCTAAACCCGAAAAATAGAGAAAAAAATCAAGTAAAAACTACCGTCAAAATTTTTCCAAATATGACAAGAAAATTCTAATGAAGTCCCAAAGGACATTTCCAATAATAACAAGAAAGAGGAATTTATCCCCTCCAAACCCCCTAAAACTTGAGCCTGGAAGGTGCCTCTGAACACCAAAAAATTTATTTCTCATGAAATAAGCAATGCATTAACATTTCAGGACATTTCTCGTACTAATGAAGTCTCCTCCGTCGCGTCTACATCAAATTCCAAGGATCCCGCTCCAATAAAAATTAAAAAATCTAGCACCAATATCTAAATCGTAAAAAAATTCGATCACTTCTTATACTGAAAACTCGGCCGAATCTTCCCTGGCTTCTGATACTAACTCCACGCCTACTGACACACCCAAGTCTACTCCTGTGTCAACCTCTACTTTCGCTGAAATCTTCGTAGTTTTTAGAACCATCAAAGAAATGATGAATGATTTTAACGTTGCTGATATTATTGAACTTTTTAAATCTATTGCTCATGCTCTCAAAGAAAATAAAAGCAATCCTGTCCAAAGACTCCTTGATATCATTGAAATTATTGCTAAGTACTTAAACCCCGCCCCTGATCATGTCTAGCTCAACTTCGTTCCCCTCGCTGAGAGTTTTGTTCTGGAATGCCAACAGTCTTTCCAATAAAACTGTTTAATTTCGGGATTTTATGGAAAATTCTAATATTGACCTCGCACTTATCCAGGAAACTAAATTTACACCGCCCTGGCGCTTCAACTTCTCAAATTATACCAATTTTCGTAACGACCGCGCCCCCTTGCCAAATTCTAATATGAATCCCAGTGGTGGTACTGCTATTTATGTTCGCAGAGATTTAAAACACTTCCCCACAAAATCTATTGAAACGGTAAGAGCAGAGAACACTTCTATCATGATTATGCCAGATAGAAACACCAAAATTTTAATTTCTTCTGTCTACATCCCTCCTAATAAAAATTTTCTAGTGTCCGACTTTAACAAAATTTTCAACTCCAATAATTTCTGCATTGCCGCTGGTGACCTTATTGCGCATCATACTGCCTCGAATTGTCGTTCTACTAATTATTCTGGTACAGCCCTTCAGAAATTTTTCTCTAACAACACGGATGTTAAACTTCTTATCCCTCCTTCTCCTACGCACTTTTACTCTCATGGCTCCTCTACTATTGACCTGGCTGTTATTAAAAACTCCCTATCCTTTCACTATTGAAACTCTTGATGTCTTCGACTCGGACCACCTTCCCGTTCTAATTACTTTCAACCAGCAGGTTGATATCCATTATCCCAATCCACCAACCTACACTAACTGGGACCAGTTCCAGAGTATTCTCAATCACTCCGATCTTATTTACCCCTCCATTCGTTGCCGCGAGGACATCCAGCATACCACCAAAACTCTTACTAACAAAATTATCAATGTCAAATTTAGCTCTACGCACGCCCTTAAAAAACCGAGATTTCATAATCTCCCGGTTAATATTGTCACCTTAATCAAAAACCGTAACGTGGCCCGCAAACTCTACCAATTCACCCGCCTCCCAGAGCATAGTCAAAATTATTACTACCTTTGCGCATGTGTCCGCCGTGATATAAGTAAATTTAAACAACAAAATTGGTCTGAATTCCTCCAAAGTCTCTCTCCTCAAGACAACACTATTTGGCGGTTCGTTAAAACCCTTAAATCTAAACATTATAACTTCCCACCCATTCAAGGCCCTAATAGCATTGCCTTCGAAGACGCAGACAAATCTAATACTATTGCTAACACATATCGCGAGCAATTCTCTCCTAATTATGACCTTGTGGACGAGGAAAATGACAGAACTGTCCTCACCACTGTTCAAAATTTTCTTTCTACCCCCCCCCCCCTACCCAAGATACTGATCCGGCTTCCGTTGCTGAAATCACCAACATTATTCAAAAACTTAAAATCAAAAAAGCACCGGGTAATGACAACATTAATAACTGTGTCCTTAAAAATTTCCCTATTAACATTATTATGTACATAACCGTCATTATTAACGCGATTCTCAAACTTAACTACTTCCCCACTTGCTTGAAAACCTTTATTGTTAGTCCCATACTTAAACCTGGTGCTGATCACAATCTTCCTCAAAATTACCGTCCAATTAGTTTACTGTGTTCTCTCAGTAAAATTACCGAACACGTTATTCTTAACAGAATCTCTAACTTCCTGGAAGACAATAACATAATTATTCCTGAACAATTCGGCTTCAGAGCCCAGCATAATACTACCCTTCAACTCCCTCGTGTTATGGAATTTGCCAGAAACGGATTGATTGCTAAGAGACCCACTGGTGCTCTCTTTCTAGATATTAATGTGCTTTTGACAAGGTTTGGCACCCTGGTCTCATCTATAAACTTATCGATATTAAATTGCCCGACTCTCTTATTCACCTCCTTCATAACTATTTCCATAATCGTAATTTTGTTGTCCGCGTTAATCGCGATCTTTCCCGTAATTTCTATATTTCTTCAGGTGTTACTCAAGGTACCATTCTCGGCCCGACCCTGTTTAATTTGTGCTTAAATGATATTACTAGAGGAATTAATACTCTTCTTGCCCTCTATGCGGACGATACAGCTATCCTCTCTACCTCTCACAACATTAATTCTCTTGCCAGTCAGATCGAACGGCATATCGACACTTTAGAGAGTTGGTTCACGCGATGGAAAATTCGGATCAATCCCTCTAAGTGCCACGCGATTTTCTTTTCCAATCGTTATTGTAATCCCCCAGCTTTACCTTTACAATTCCCTATTGAGTGGGAGAACACTGTGACTTATCTTGGTGTAACCCTTAATCGCAGGCTGACATGGAAATTCCATGTTGATAAACTAGTACAAAAATGTAACGCTATTACCATGCAACTTCACTCATTAATATACGGCAGCCATCTTTCTATGAGAAACAAAGTCCTTCTTTTTAAACAAGTTATTCTCCTCGTAGCTCTTTATGCAATACCGGTAAGGTTCTACGCCGCGAAAACTCATATCCATAAACTGGAGGTCATCCAGAACTTGACTCTCAGACGTATTCGCCGAGCGATCCGTTATATGTCTAATGAAACCATACGACGAGACTTCAGCATCCTTTCCTTCAAGGAAACTGCACTTAAATTCTCTAAGAATTTTTTTGATAATATTCCTAACATTCGCACTGAGATTATAGCTGAGATTCCCGACTATGACTACTCCCAGCATGTTAACCGCAAACGCCCTCGGGCGTGTCTTCTTAAGAGCTAACACTGTCTCTTCTATCTTGCTTACTTATTCTTATTTTTAAACTCCTCCCTCTTGTATTTTTACCAACCCCCTAGAACTTTACTATAATCTCAGTGCGAATATCTTCCTCATTTTTCTTAAATAACTGTGACAACTCTGGCCCAGTGGATGCGCGTGTGCCTTATAATTTTTCTCCCGGATGCGATTCCCGGCGTTTGCTTTTATTTTACTACTTATTTTTCTTGCATTATGTTTTTACTGATAAGGGCCTATTTATGATATTTAGTTACCTGCTGAGCAAATATATTTCTGATGCATAATGTTCCAATTGGAGATAAAGTCCTACAGACCTTGGAGCTCCGACAAGTTGAAATACCTGAACCTGAACCTGAAAATCAGTCACTGTTCGCTTTTGTTGTGTATTGAATGTATTGAAAGTGCGTTAGGCGTATATTGTATTGAAGACACTGTTATCCTGACTTGTGTTTTTAGAGTTTTCTGTTGTAAAGAAGACAAGTGTTACGTGTGTTCTGTTAGTAATTATGTATGCACCTGAAGAATTTAGAGAATAATAAATTTTATTTTGTGTGCACTTTTTTTGAAGAGAATGTATTCAATCCCATTGAACCCAGAAAACGGAACAATATATATTCCGTCCCCAGCATATAAAGAGTTTAAAAAAAAACCTAACATAATATTTTTGCTGATCCTGTATAAAGCCTAAAAACTAAGAAAAAGCCTTTTTTTTCACATTTAATTTAAGAAAAAATAGTTTTCGGAAATTTGTGCAAATATACAGTGATTTTCGCTTATAAGAATCACGTTTGTTATTACGGTTTTTGATTCTTATAAGCGGTTGATTCTTATAGCCGAAATTTAGGTTTTTGGTCAAGCATACACACATCTATATATACATATATTAGATAATTTACCATAAAATACTCTTTAATTTACGTTAATTATCTTTTATTAAAATCATTGTTTATAATCTTAAAAATACAACTTAATTTCTTGACCTATAAGTGGACACATATGATTATAATAAGATAAGAAAAAAATCCAATATTTGTTACAACATACCTGCTTAACAGTTTAACTTTTCAACTACAGGAAGAGTGCAAGAAAAAGTTTTCTATGGTATTTTGACGTAATGAAGTTTTCAGGAGTCTGTTTATACCCCTTTCAATACCAATAGTCTCAGACGAAGATTCACCTTCTAGCTTACGTTTCACGGTTTGATAACGTGCTGAATCTACTAATGTCAGGTTTTCCTAAGTGATAGTGGACACTTCGCCGAAGATTTATGTGTTTCAGGGTCCAGGAAGCCGCAACCAGGATGTGGGAGGGTTGTAAAAAAGAGTACCTGTCTTTGTTTGTCAGTGGAGAAAAGTGAAATCGGACTTGGACGGGTAGAGATGCCCCTGGGTCAAGCTAATAGGACAGTGCTGTGCTAAAGCGTTTAAGGAGAAACTATTATGTTATGTCTAAAAGAAAGGGATGCATTTTACGCCTGTATTCCATCCCATCTTATCACTCTTTCTTTAAATAGAAAATTTAAAAAAAAAGAACTTCATGCCTTTTGAGTGTTTAAATGGTTTTTTTTTTTTGGAAAAATGAAAGGAAAGCGAAGAGTGTGAGCTGATTTTTAAAACCGGTGGATTGATTCTTTAAAGCGAAAATTTGAACATGGAAATAATACATTTGTTTTTGCGATATTGATTCTTATAAACGGTTGATTGTTATAACCACTGATCACTATAAGCGGTGGTTACTGTATCTCTAATGAGTGTAGCCTGTAAGAACGTGATCAGAACATGATTAAAATCGATCACTTTTTTTTTTCAGTATTAATGTAATACAACCAACGCCTTTTAAACAGACTATTTGCAGAAGAAACTTTTAAGTAATAAGGGAAAACTTTTTCAACAACCTCACACAATTATGATATAATTTCAATCAATTATTTAAGAAAAAAGAGCCCTTTATTTGGAAGAATTCCATCAAATGGGAAGATAATTGTCTATCTTTAAGCTCGATGGCATAAAAAAGATGTTATATAAAATTTCAAGAGGAAATAAAAAAAAACGCTTTATAATATATTTACCATCGATTTTTCAAGAAAAGAGAGCTGTTTAATCCAAAGAACCCCATCAAGTGAAAAGGTAATTGTCTATATTCAATTTCATCGGTGTTAAAAGATGTTCTATGAAGTTCCAAGAGGAAATAACAGAAACACTTCATATATTTTTCATATATTTTTCCTCAATTAATTCAAGAAGAAAGATATCATTATCCCCAAGAACCACATTAAATTTAAAGATAATTGTCGATCTTTAAGCTCAATGGTGTAAAAAGATGGTTTTTAAAGTTTCAAGAGGAAACGACAAAAACCCTTTGATTTAGAGCTTGCCTAGTGAAACACTTTTCCTCAAATTTGGATTTTTCAGGAGATGCATTTAAAATTTAAACACCCTTTTTAAAATTAATCAGTCATTTGAATGAAAAGTCGCTCTCTTGTATCTGATTGAAATGTAGAGCATTTTATACGCAAGGTCGAATTGCGTCAATTTTGGCCAAGTTTTAACTCAAATAGATTTTCTTCACATGGGAAATCAAACGTGCGGTGCTTTAAAAATAGGATGGATGAATGAATAAAGCTCTTAATTAAATGGTTAATAAGAATTCAACTTTAAACAAAGCTTCTCATAACGAGAAAAATACATTAAAACATCACAGTATTTGTTAAACTCTACCAAATAACGCAATAAGTTATAAACATATAAATTTTCAATATCAAAAAGAGAAAAGTATGCACATTGATACATTGTTACATGCAGAAGTTTATGCAAACACGACCTATATACCACAGTACGCTTGACTTGAAGGGAAATATAGGCTGTAATTTAACTAACATGCCCTATGCAATGTGATTTGATTTCATTTTCAGTGATGAGTCTTTAAAAGTTGTTCTGCGTGAAACCTCGGGTTTTGGTGAAAACATTTGGGGTTCCCTAAGATATCGTGTCTTTTATTGAAATATAAGGATCAATTGTGGAGCAAATTACTTTTGACTGTTTTCAAATTCTTTGTGACTGCCAACAAGAATCTAAATAAAATTTATAGAGTTGAAATTTGCAATAATATTAACTTACTAGGATATTAGGATACTTATTAGGTTATCTTATAGATCAACTTATTGCGTTAATGTAACTTATTAGGAGCTCTAACTAAATATTTTCAAAATCTGAAGAAAAAAGTCAATTATCAATATAAAAGCCTTTTTAATAGAAATTCAACAGACTAAGTTTAAATTAAGGGCTTAGTCGGATACCAAATTAAGTTATTTTCTTGAGCGCCATATTTGATGCAAATGCGGGTTGTTACAAGATGAGATATTCGATTTCTATTACTTTTTTCCATAACATAATTGTGTTAATCAGGGAGTTCTGAATATGTGTTTATGCAGGGACTGTATATTTCAGCAACAGGTATGCAAAATTAGTTCTGAAATGTGAAAGTAAATTTTCCAAAGATATAACGTTGCGACATTCTTACCATTCTTCTACTTTTTATGAACTTTTTATCAGTAATAGCAACTTTATAATAATTTAAAGAGAATTAATTTGAATTTTAGTATTTCACTTAGCTCGCGTTTTATATGAATGACCTCTCTGTCGAAAACAATTTTTTTTTTCATTTGAAGTCTTTTTGTGTTACGTGGGTAATGTTAAGCTGGGGATTCCAGGAATACCCAGGAATAATTAATATAATAAATAAATACTTGAGGACAATATTCTCAGGAATTATAACAGGCTTTATATATTTTTTTCATTTAAAGTCTTATTTTGGGTTACGTTAATGTAAAACTGGGGATTCCAGGAATACTCGGGAATAATTAATGTAATAAGTAAATATTAGAGTAACAATATTCTCAGGAATAATAACAGGCTTTATATATTTTTTTTTCATTTAAAGTCTTATTTTGGGTTACGTGGCTAATGTAAAACTGGAAATTCCAGGAATACTCAGAAATAATTAATATAATAAATCAATATTATAGTAACAATATTCTCAGGAATAATAACAGGCTCTGTATTTTTTTTTTCATTTAAAGTCTTATTAAATTTTGTGTTACGAGGGTAATGTACAGCTGGGAATTCCAGGGCCGCCCAGAGGGGGGGGGGGGGGCAACTGGGGTACTTTGTCCCAGGCCGCCAACTGCCGGAGGGGCCCCAAAAATTTTTAAAAAATCTATTTATTAGATTTCCTCAGAAAATATAACAAGAGAGCAGTGCAATGAAATATAATAATTATGTTAATCATTCATGTAATAAATTTTTAAGTATGAGTAACTTAATTTCAATGTGCGTTTTCGTCTCTTTGCATTTTTTATTTTTCTTGGGGCCCCCAACAGAAGTTTTCCCCAGGCCTCGTAAAGTCTCTGGGCGACCCTGGGGAATTCCAGGAATATTCAGGAATAATTAACATAATAAATATATATTAGAGAAACAATATTCTCAGGAATTATAACAGGCTTTATATTTTTTCATTTAAAGTCTTATTTTGGGTTACGTGGCTAATGTAAAACTGGGGATTCAAGGAATACTCGGGATTAATCTATATATATAAAAGAGCTTGTCTGTTTGTTTGTACGCTATAGAATCATAGACAGTTTCACTCACAGAGACCAAATTCGGCACAGTTAATGTTTAGGACGCGAGAAACCTAAATCAGCAAAAACGAAGTTTGGGTCTCAATTAGTTTTTTTTTAATTAATTTTTTAAGGATTTTTTGTGCCCGTAAGAGGTTCGAGGTACCCCCTGTGGATACAGGCGTTCAGTGAAATACGAACCTATCCCTCTTCCCCCGCGCGGGAGAAGAGGGGTGCGCGGAGGGGGGAGATTCATGGTATTGACGCACGTGCATAACAACGTTACGTGCGTTACGTGCATAACAACGAAATAAATTGACAAAAGAAATATTAAAATACGGTAAAAGATAAAATTTAACCACTAGACTAACTGAGATGGGAGTTTTTTAAGAATGCAGTTCAAATTAGTATGTTTTAACACAACTTCCCCGGCTCTGCTTTTTGTCCTTTGTTATTTGCAGTTTTTCTTATCGCTTGAACCGATTTACAATTTGCTTTTTCTACGGTTTTTGGCCTTGGGAAAATTGAAAACCGATACGGTTTTTGGCCTGTCGACAATAAAAAACCCAATCACCAAAGTAAGGAAAATAGGCTTCATGTGAAATCGCGCCTTACTTTGAATAAATAAAGGGGATAATGCATCTTGCACTTTACCTCTTGGGTGATGTGGAAAAAAGTGCGTCTCTTGGGTGTTGTGGAATAAACTGAGCTTTTAAGGGAAAAATAAATAATAAAGGCAAATGTAATTTATAAAACTTATTTCTAATTAAACAGTATCTAACAAATATAATTAAACAGTAAACTTATTCAATCCAAACGTGCGAATCACGCAACACTGTGTTATTAATTCTCAATAAAATCAGACGTATAATCAGACGAAGGTCCGCAGGCTCAAAGTTTCTTTCTTTCTTATTGTTTGTATATAATTTCAGTAGAAACGCGCTAAGCGCAATTTGTCTAGCCAGATGAACATGAAGAGTGGGGGGTGCAGCCCAGTATTTTTTTGATGGAAAGCATCAAAATTTTTATATCTATATATCTACCCGGGCATCGCCGGGCAATAATGCTAGTTAATATAATAAATAAATATTATAGTAACAATATTCTCAGGAATAATAAGAGGCTTTGTATTTTTTTCATTTAAAGTCTTATTAAATTTTGTTTTACGAGGATGATGTACAGCTGGGGAAATCCAGGAATATTCAGGAATAATTAACATAATAAATATATATTAGAGAAACAATATTCTCAAGTATTATAACAGGCTTTATATTTTTTCATTTAAAGTCTTATTTTGGGTTACGTGGCTAATGTAAAACTGGAGATTCCAAGAATACCCTGGAGTAACTAATATAATAAATCAATATTATAGTAACAATATTCTCAGGAATAATAACAGCCCTTTTTTTTCATTTAAAGTCTTATTAAATTTTGTGTTACGATGGTAATGTACAGCTGAGGATTCCAGGAGTACTCAGGATTAACATATTAAATATATGTTAGAGAAACAATATTCTCAGGAATTATAACAGGCTTTATATATATTTTTTCATTTAAAGTCTTATTTTGGGTTACGTGGCTAATGTAAAACTGGAAATTCCAGGAATACTCAGGAATAATTAATATAATAAATCAATATTATAGAAACAATATTCTCAGGAATAATAACAGGCTTTGTATTTTTTTCATTCAAAGTCATATTAAATTTCATGTTACGAGGGTAATGTACAGCTGGGATTCCAGGAATACTCAGGAATAATCAACATAATAAATATATATTAGAGGAACAATATTCTCAGGAAGTATAACAGGCTTTATATTTTTTTATTTAAAGTCTTATTTTGGGTTACGTGGCTAATGTAAAACTGGGGATTCCAGGAATACTCGGGAATAATTAATATAATAAATCAATATTATAGTAACAATATTCTCAGAAATAATAACATGCTTTATATATTTTTGAAGTCATTTTGTGTTACGTGGGTAATGTAAAGCTGGGGATTCCAGGAATACCCATGAATAATTAATATAATAAATAAATATTAGAGGACAATATTCTGAGGAATTATAACAGGCTTTATATATTTTTTTCATTTAAAGTCTTATTTTGGGTTACGTGGCTAATGTAAAACTAGGGATTCCAGGAATACTCAGGAATAATTAATATAATAAGTAAATATTAGAGTAACAATATTCTCAGGAATTATAACAGGCTTTATATATATTTTTTTCATTTAAAGTCTTATTTTGGTTTACTTGACTAATATACGAGTAAAACTGGAAGTTCCAGGAACACTCAGGAATAATTAATATAATAAATCAATATTATAGTAGCAATATTCTCAGGAACAATAACAGGCTTTGTATTTTTTTCATTTATAGTCTTATTAAATTTTGTGTTACGAGGATAATGTTCAGCTGGGGATTCCAGGAATACTCAAGAATAATTAACATAATAAATATATATTAGAGAAACAAAATTCTCAAGAATTATAACAGGCTTTATAATTTTTTTCATTTAAAGTCTTATTTTGGGTTACGTGGCTAATGTAAAACTGGGGATTCCAGGATTACTCCGGAGTAATTAATATAATAAATCAGTATTATAGTAACAATATTCTCAGAAATAATAACATGCTTTATATATTTTTATTTAAGTCTTATTAAATTTTAGGTTACGTGCGTGTGGATTCCAGGAATATCTAGAAACAAATGTCATAATAAATTTATATTATAGTAACACTATTCTCGGGAAAAATAACAGGAATTATTCGGAGAGACATTTCATCTAAAAAAAAATTAAGTTCGGCCGTACCGCAAAGGTGTTTACTAAGCACAGTGCTAAGCCGTGAAATCGTGTCTTTCCCACGTTAAGTTTGCTCGTCCCAGAGATTTAAGAATGAATACTTCCCTCAGGCCACTTATGGGTCTGGATTACCAACCCAAGCCAGTTCGTGTGTGCTCTACATCTGGTTTCAGTGCCGCCGCCGAAAGCTTCCTTTTCATCAGATCTGAGAAACCGCGGTGTCCTATTTGGTCCGAACCTGCCCTCCAGATTCGCGTTTCCCGGTTCACGTAGAAGCCTTCGGAGAGGTCACTAGTAAAAGGAAACCCCACGATACGTCGCGCACGCGAGCGGTCCGGCGCTAACAGGTTCTGCTAGTTCATCATTCAATGGCTATGGCACATCCGATTCAGTCAACGGAGAAATGTCAAACTACGGCATCGTAGCTGATTACGCCATACCTCGAGTCTATAATCTGTATTTTCTATTTTCTTCCTTTCCTCTTTGCGTGCAAAATTACACAGGAGTTACTCTTTTTCTGCGAGTGTGACGTCGTTTTCGTGGCGCACATGGGGATGAAGGAGTAGCAATTACGAGAAATTTCACAAGGCAATTTGATTTTTACCTCAAGGTCAGATCACTTTATAAAAATTGTTCGCATTTAGAAGAGTTGCAGCGAAGGATTTAGTGACAAAAAAGGGTTCGGGTAAGATGACGGCGAAAGTGTTGCTAGCTGTCAGGTATGATGATGTTGATGTTGATCAAGATTCCTTGAAAAAAGTGAGAGAGGAATTGAAGGAGACTGGCGAAAACAGAAGAAAATGTTTGGAGATATTAAAGAAAAAGCTGTCAGGTAATGTCCTTATTTCATGAATTTAAAAATTTTTTGCAAATTTCAGTTAATTACTTTCGTGTAATTTATTTGTCTTTCAACAAAGCTTCTGATTCGTATAATTTCAAATTCCTATAATTTCAAATTCGTATAATTTCAAATTTTTCGCAGAAGGTTTCGTTTCATCTCTTAGACTGTATCAATAATTTTTTTTTTCATACCTTTCAGAATTCCATAAGTAAAATTCCATTCTCTCAAATTTTGAAATATTTTCAGTAAACTTTCATTATATATATTTTCATGTCTTTTGATAAAAATAATTCTGCCTCTATAATTTTCGAATACTCTGCGATCTATTTTTTTTCTGAATTTTTTCCATTGTCATGAATTTTCAATTTCATTCAGATTTTTTCTTTAACCAGCTAGGTGTCTAAGCAATTTTGTTCGAAAAATTTTTGAATTTCATCTTTTATAACTGCTTTATTAATTTTAAATTTCTTACAAATAAGTTTTTCCTCCATTTTCAATTTTCATTCACGGAAATTTTTTTCACATTTGAATTTTCGTCTTAAGTTTTTGCTTCACATTTAAATTTTTCCAATGAAATTGCTTTCTCTTAAAATTTTCCTTGTCAGGGCATAATTTCAATGTTTTATGATATGTATATATATATATATATATCATAAAATAATATATTTATATATATACATATATATATATATATATATATATATATATATATATATATATATATATACATATATATATATATATATACATATATATATATATATATATATATATATATATATATATATATAAATATATATATATATATATATACATACATATATATATATATATATATATATATATATATATATATATATATATACATATATATACATACATATATATATATATATATATATATATATATATATATATATATATATATATATATATATATATATATATATATATATATATATATATATATAGTGTGTGTGTGTGTTAAAATGTAAATATGTATATATATTTGAGAGAGAGACATATAATTATACACCTATATATTTAAACATATGAGGCGGTGAAAGGCAAAGTGGTGTAAGTCACATTTTCAACTTGTGTTATTTGAGGGCAAAAATGTAATCTCCATATTCAATTTATAGTGGAATTGCAAATAATTATTATTTGCAATATTATAATAATTATTATCTATACTTATATATAAAGAGAGAGCGATTTTGTACGTGGAGGGTAATCTCCAGAACTACTGTACCTATTTGAAAAATTCTTTCACTGTTTGAAAAGTACATTATTCCAGATGGACATAGGCTATATATTATGTATATCTGATCAGTAGAAATAAAGTTAGGGCTTAATCCTAACAATCTCCATTGTTACCGCTACTGTCCTCTACCGCTTTTTGTGCCGAAGTCTTCAACGATCCTTAGCGTGGTGCCATCGCGGTGGGCTTCTGTTCTGACGATAGTAGTTTGAACCTAGCCGTTCTCCGGCACCCCTTTTTCTTTTAAAAAATTAACTTTAATTATTTACGAACGTAATATTTATTTGAATATTATTTTAGGAATATTATTTGAAAAAAAATTTAATATTATTTTTAAAAAAACATTCTTTACTTAAAATCCTTTTTTTATTTTTGTATTTTTATTTCATCTCTTAACTTCTCTCTTTTAAAAAATTAACTTTAACTAATAACTAACGTAATATTAATTTGAATACTATTTTAGGTGCTTAAAATAATTAAAAAAACATTCTTTACTTAAAATCCTTTTTATATTTTTGAATAAAACTACGGTCTCAAGCACACCTCTTTCTTTTAAGAAATTAACTTTAATTAATAACTAACGTAATATTAATTGGAATACTATTTTAGGTGCTTAAAATAATTAAAAAAACATTCTTTACTTAAAATCCTTTTTATATTTTTGAATAAAACTACGGTCTCAAGCACACCTCTTTCTTTTAAAAAATTAACTTTAATTAATAACTAACGTAATATTAATTTGAATACTATTTTAGATGCTTAAAATAATTAAAAAAACATTCGTTTTTTAAAATCCTTTTTTATCGTTGAATAAAACTACGGTCTCAAGCACACCTCTTTCTTTTATAAAATTAACTTTAATTAATAAATAACGTAATATTACTTTAAATATTATTTTAGGTGCTTAAAATAATTTAAAAAATATTCTTTACTTAAAATCCTTTTTTATTTTTGTATTTTTATTTCATCTCTTATTCTAATTTTGGGATACCAATGTGTATCTATTCTTCTATAATAATATATAAAGAGAGAGAGCAGATTTTGTATGTGGAGGGTAATGTACAACTTTTGTACATTAAAATGTACCTTACATATTTTCCTTTGTCAACCGCAGTCAAGTAACCATAGCAACACCCTTTAGCTTACGGGGTCCGTTTTTCGAAATCGCTCTTTACAACGGGAAAATGTTATCTACTTCCTATCCCCATTTTACGTGGGGGACATTCAGATTGGGGGTCAGGGGAAAGAGTGGTCAATTGCTTTCTTATTGCTTTCTTACTATTAAAGAAGAATTTCAATAGTAGTTCATCGGCACTCCGTGCCTCTTTCATCTCTGAAAAGGCTGAAAATGGATGAGCCGCGGGTGAACCGCCCTTCTGATGTCTCTCGCCTGAAAAGAAATAGCCTCTAGCTAGAACGACAAAAGATTATTATTCAGTCCTTTTCGGCAAGATTCACCCTCCATTCCCAGAATGTCACCCAATTGTTTTTTGGGGGCAAAGACGTTAAGAAAGTCACAACGAAGTGGAATTCTAGACTATATCTCTGCCGACATCACACCGTATTTTTCGAGAGTATGTGCTTCGGATATATGCTATCCCACCCCGTAAGGAAAAGGTTTAATATTTTTAAGATTCAAGTAGAGGAGGTATTGATAAATACAAAAAGGATTTTTGAAACTGGCAACGTTAAAGGGTTTATTGAAGAAAACTACATTTGGAAGTACGCTTTTTATTGGACTTTTAAGGTAAAAAAAGATTTACAATTTATTGGCTATCAACTGGAAATTTATTGGTATAATATTTTAATCAACCCGGACAAAGTCGGGACGGGCCGCTAGTGAATTATAATTTGTTCAATTTATAGTGGAATTTTTGTAGTTTTTGCAGTAAAAGGTTTTTGACTTACACCACTTGACTTACTGACTTACACCACTTTACCTGTCACCGGCTCATATATTTCATGTAAATTTAAATTTATACGCACACAAAATGAAAATTTTGAAAATTTTGTTATTAAGGCGACCACTGTTAAATGTCTTTCTACGTTTGAATCAAATAATTTTAATTCCTGTAAGATGGCACTTTTTAGATGCAGTAAGGCTTTTGATAGGAAACTGAGTAAGATCCAGGGTGGTAAAGCGACTGTTTCGTTTTCTGCTGCATGATTAAATGTTCCACCATTCTACCGATTCCTTTGTCATTCAAAAAACCGAAATAAATATAATTAATTTTGAATTTTTAAGTTCTTAAATAATGACAAAGACTAATAAGTCGTGAAAATAAAGGTGGCATACCTAGAACTTAAAAATAAAAAAACAGGGATTCACTCCTCTGTTATGGCTAATAGCGAGATACATAGAGGTGATTCTCGGGCAATGTAACAGCTTCCATCAATTTACTGTTGTCAACCTTATGCGAAGGGCTTTTCCTCACTGTTGAATTATCAGCTTTAAAATTCCATTAAAAATTGAAATTTTAAGATAGAGACTTGAAATGAGGTTTATATGAATTAGAAAGCTTTCAGCTTCCAGATGATGTAAATATTTTCTTTGTAAGATAAAAACTCGAGGAGCATCGATATTACATCCCCATAGAGAACGATATTTCTTGAAAAACTGTGTTTCATTTTTTGATGAAAATATTAGTCTGTTTTAAAATATTTTTAAACAAATGAAGTCTAGTTTGAAAGAGAAATGTCTGTAGTCTTAGACTGTAAAAAGATCAAAATTCTACGGTCATTTTTTGGCGAGTTATCGTGATCTGAAGATGAAAAAGTCAATATTTCTTCAAAAATTGTGTTTAATTTTTTGATGAAAATATTAGTCTGTTTTAAAATATTTTTAAACAAATGAGGTCTAGTTCGAAAGAGAAATGTCTGTAGTCTTAGACTGTAAAAAGATCAAAATTCTACGATCATTTTTTGGCGAGTTATCGTGATCTGAAGATGAAAAAGTCCGACGAAAATGAGACATGTCTTATTTTGGTCCCCCCATTTTTCTGCATCCATTGGTATCGCTCTCGACCCCATACCCCCAGCGGGTTCGGAGGAGATAGCGTGACAAGCTTTTGACAGCGGCAGCGGGAGTTACTTTTTTTTAGAATAGAGAGATCATTGAAGCTGAAGTTTTTTTATAGTGTGGATTTTCAGTAGTTTTAAGCAATTGTTTAAATCAATCGAAAATTTGAAAACTCTTATCTTAATATCCCTTTACTCTCACCATCAGACAACAATGTAAATATTTTGCCCTAATCGTTAAAAAACTATTGTTCGTATCATGTCTGACATTCCTTTATCACCACAAATGCGGGAAATTATCCCACTAAATATATAAATCATTTCCTTCAGGAAAAAAATGCCTGCCTGTGAACTCTAATGCGATTTATGACTTGCCTAAGAATTGTATCCTAATTTCCTTTTATCCCCAAAACCCGTTCTTACGTGAGGGAAAGCGTAGCCATAAGTATTCATGCAGTAATTATTTCATGCCGAAGTTAATTTTTTATTTAGTTATTCAATGACCAACCAAAGCCATTCAATTCCAAAGGTGTCTTTTTTTTTTTTTCATTGCAAGTGAGAGAAATGTCATTAACAGTAAAAGAATGAAAAGCTGTTAAAAAGTAGCTTTTTGATCTAGATCATATTTGCAATCTAATCGACTTTTATTTTAACTGCAACCTAGTTGACTCTCTTGATTGTATTATAGGTAAAAGTTGACGATTCATGACGGTTCAACCCTTGAACACGTACATTAAAATGCTTTCTTTCCCCTTTGCAGGGTTGAATGGGTGCGGCTCCGGTTTTAGCACATGCTATTGGGCACAACAAAGGTTGGAGCCCGAATTTTAGCCTGATGACACCACAATTTAGACCCCCAGGGGTGACAAGCGTGGTACGCTCGTTTCCTATTCCCACCCCTACAAGACTTTCTGGCCTTACAGATTTAACGTGTCTAGTATATATATATATATATATATATATATATATATATATATATATATATATATATATATATATATATATATATATATATATATATACATATATATATATACATACATATATATACATATATATATATATACATACATATATATACATACATATATATATATATACATATATATATACATATATATATATATATATATATATATTATATATATATATATATATATATATATATATATATATATATATATATATATATATATATATATACATACATATATATATATATACATATATATATACATATATATATATATATATATATATATATATATATATATATATATATATATATATATATATATATATATATATATATATATATATATATATATATATATACAGTTGGCTCTCTGTTTAACGACATTCAAGGGACCGTGAGAAATCGTCCTTAAGTAGAGATCGTCCTTAAACAGAATTTGTGAAAAAATAACATTTTTTTTTCACTCTTTTTTCACAGGTATAGAGTAAATAGCTCACTTCTACCCAGACTTGGGTGTATATAATTTGAAGTGCCACTCTAAATGAATTTTATACCCACACAGTTTATACATGAAACAATGTTTATTGAATATTCTTTCACATGTAGGCTTTGCTTTTAACAACAAGATTCATATGTACTACTTGTACAGATATATAAATACAACTTTCAAGAACAATATATTTTTCAATACTCACGAACAGTAAGTCAACCAGCAATTCTGCCACGTAAACTTTGGGCCCCTAAGCACTAGCACCGGGTAGTACTGGAGCTGCATACCCTCGTAGCTCCCTCTCGCTTATCTATCAACCTTAACAGCCTTTTCAACCCTAACAACCTTTTTTTATTAATGACGCTGCATGGTATTTATACTAAGCGCTTATGCCGAAATTAGCATATCTCAAGCAGCTTCTTTAATTCATTCACTCAAAAGTTCGATTCTTGTGAATCGAATCTTGTGTATACCTTACACAGGCTTTCTAATTTTCATAAGTCTCAGCCGCATTGTTCATTAATGGATGCTCTTGATTCATGAAACCATTGCAGGACTACCTTATCAAACTCTGATCCGCCACATTGAATTTTCTACACTTTGGATTTCAATCCCAAACAAAATTTTTGTGCCGCTTCAAGAATTTTCTCTTTACTTGCTAAAATGTCTTTGAGAGTAGACTCGGGTAGCTGAAATTGTCTTGCGAATTGGACTTTTGTTATTACAGCACTTTCTTCCCAGTCTTCAATATCTCCACCTTTTCGTGTAGCGTAAGATGCTTTCACTTTGATGCCATTTTGCTCTGCTCGCCTAGTATTCGTACTGGAATGAGTTCCTACACACAACCACGAATTCTCTAAACATGAAAACCTTCTTCCCGGAAGGAGTGAGAGAGATCTGCTATAGGATAGTTCGTAAGTCACATGACAACAGATGGTAGGGACAATAGAGTGATTCAGCTCCCGCACTAAGAGCTCCATGAATGAATATTCGATTTTCCGAGTTCCCCCCTCCCCGTTTTTCCCATTGCAACAAGTCTATGATTGCAACATTGCAAACATCAAGGAAATTCCGGGTCTGCTATTGAAACCAAACTTGCTTTCCACCACAGAAGGTTAAACTCCTTCAGATAAAATGTTGAAGAAAAAGTTTATCATGAAAAAAAATCGTCGTTAAACAGAAACAACGTCGTCTTTAAATAGAATTTTTTTACGTCGGAGGGACCGGGACTAGGAAATATCGTCTTTAAATAGAGATCGTCGTTAAGTAGAGCGTCATTAAACAGAGAGCCAACTGTATATATATATATATATATATGACAGGCGGGTAGTTTGCCTGTTCTAACGTCTTAAAATTGCAGTCATGATTCATTCGTTGGTGGCGAGTGGTAATATGAATTGAACAAAACTTCAGTCCACATGTTAAATTACTTTATTAAATTCTTCTTAAGAATACCACTCTCAAAGACTTTGTCCTTAGTTAGCCATTTTAACATTCGGCGACGACTGCTAGGGTGACAGCACGCAGCGAGTTCCCAAATCAATCTGCGTAGTTCTAAGTAAAAAATCGCGCGTCTTCTCTCCTGGCACATGCGCAGAGCCCAATTTAGAATTTTCTAGAAGTATCTTCCCGCCAAACCTGTGCAGTATCTAAAAATAATCTCTCTGCATGGAACTTCATTCCACCGCGAATCGAAGGTCAATCTCAAAGCGGGGAAATAACCTACTTTTTCTACCCGCACGCGTCTTGGAATATGAAAACTAGTGGCTTTTTCGCGCCATGAAAATGATTATTCCTTTCCCCAGTTAATTTCTGACACACACACATATATATACACGTATATATATATATATATATATATATATATATATATATATATATATATATATATATATAAATATATATATATGTGTGTATGTGTGTGTGTGTGTGTGTGTGTGTGTGTAAGTGTGTGTGTGTAATATTCCCATTACACCACGTCCTTAAATTATGACCTGACAGGGAAAACTTTCAGGCTCATATGAACATGGATGGAGCTAGATTCATCCTGAAAGGAATAAAAATAAGATTTAAATGCAGTTGGGCCAAACTTCTTAGTAAATCGTTTATTAGCACGAAAATACATCCGTTCATTCCAGAAGAACGGTTCGGAATAATATCACCTTTAAACATTAAACGCGAGAGGGAGAGGTAGACATGTGACCATTATTTGTAGGGTCAGCAGATTTAGGGGCTCAGGAAGCTAACCCACTCCTGAATTCGGATATATACACGTGTAGAAATGCAAAGGCATGCGATTGATGGGAAGTTCTGTGGCTAAGGGTTTTAAAGCGAAAAATTTATATTACTGGGGATTAGATTTAGGGAAGGGAATTTAAATGCTAGAATGGAGGGCATAATATTTAAGATATTACATATTATATATATATATATATATATATATATATATATATATATATGATACAACATTAAAATTATATTCAAACAAAGTATAAAATTTTGTTAGTCATCGGATGTAGATGAACTGGGGTATTAGAGGGTAAATGACAGGCATTTTCTTATTTGCTTTCTCATCAGGCTTGCATTATTGAATACCTTGCTGGATAATATCCTAAACTGATATAAATATTAAATTTACACAAACCTAAATGTCATTTAGATACAGAGGTTCGGAATTCTGAGAATAATATATTTTTAACAATGGAATTCTTTAATTATTCGCTTACTTTTCGTGCTCAGGCATATATCAGATGTGGCAAACATATTCGGGTGAGACGCTCATACCAGAAATTTCGGCAAAATCTATCTCCCTTAGGGCTGCTTGTTTAGGGACGGAATATACCTTGTTTGCTTTCACAAACGCTTATTTGCGAGCAACGGAAAGTTCCGCTTTTAATACGCCTGAGCGTTTCCTGCGAGTCAGGACAATTTCGCGCGCTTAAGGCTGCTATGTACTAACCCCATTGGATTCGTTCACCTCAATGTTAACCTATGGAGAAAATTTGTCCACGGATTGCCGACTGGGATTCAAAGATTTTTTTTTTTAATTGTACTCCGTCATAGAGAAAGAAATTTTACATTTGTGTACATTTTTCGTTTTTTTTTAAATATGCAATTATTATTTTAAAATTTAAATTATTCGGGGGGAAAATCTGGTGTAGTGTGTTTTAAACGCTCATAATTTCCTTCGGTGGACGAAATTTATAAAATGAATCCTGTAGTGCTTTGCAGAAAAGTTCGCGCTATCCGACAATACCAATTTTATTTGATTATCAGCATTTATGTACCTGTAAATAGTTGACAAAAATATACTTTAAATAAAAAATTGGGGGGCAGTGCTTAACCCCCCTATAGAGAGAGAGCCATTACAATCCCTCAAAATGTCAGTCCTAAGGGGGGGGGGGAATTCTCGAACTGTCAACTGGACTCCTCCCACCACAAGAGTCTGCAAGAAGAGGAAAAGGGAAATACGAGTTTTTTCTTAGTACATAGCATCCTTAATCCTATTCATCATCATAACATATCTAATTTGTCAGTAATTTCTCGTGGTAATCAGTTTAAGTAAGATCATACCATTAAAATATTTGGGGATTTAACTCAATTAATCTATTTACTTTTTTTCACATAAAATGCTAACACTTTCTTCGGAATATCTCTTTAAAACCCGATTAGTTATAATTAAGAGATTTCAGAAGGTTTTATTGTAATAATGGAGAAAATCACGTGGAAAATGCATATGAAGAAAATACGTACTTTTTCGTTTTTATTATGAGTTTAATTTTCCAAATAAGATGATTTAATTAAAAAACATTTTGGTGGCATAATTCGGAAAAAGGAGTATTCTTAGTCCTTTTGGAGCAGTTTTTGCGATTTCCTATTTTTCGCATCTAATGAGAGTGGTTATTTTTTCATTAATGCTTCTCTTTTAAAATTTATTATTTTTCACCTAATCAATAATAATTATCTTTCAACCAACCAACATTTGGCGTGAAAATTCGGAAAAATAAGTATTTTCGATCCGCTGGGGGGTAATTTTTGCGATTTTCTTTCTTTTTGCATATTTTGCGGATAGTTTTTTTTTCAAAAATATTTCTGTTTAAAATTTTTTTGTTTTTCACTAAACCAATAATAATATTTTGCATGACCAATATTTTGCGGAATAGTTAGGAAAAATGCACATTATCGATCCTTTGGGAGCAATTTTTGTGATTTTCTATCTTTTTGCATCTTTTGCGAAGGATTTTTTTATAATCGCTCTGTTTTAAAATTTTTAACTTTTTCTCCCCTGACCAATAACCAATAAGCAAAATAGGCCCGTATAGTTAAACTTGCATGCTGTAGAATTAATATACTGCGTTAAGTAATAATTGTTACAGGAATGTTGTATTGTGTGATACAGTACTGTACTGTGTTATGTAACGTGTACTTAAAGAAAATGATTATATATATATATATATATATATATATATATATATATACATGTCAAATTTAATTAAGGGAAAGAATAATTAAGTTAAAATCACAGGGGACTTAAAAATAGCGGAATCTAATATAAAAATCACTGGTAAAACGCGTCGAGAAAAAAGGGTTTTTCCCCTTTTCATTAGTTGACCTTCGATTCGCGGTAGTGAAGTTCCGTGGAGAGAATTTATTTTTAGATAACTGTACAGGGTTGGGCGCGAAAACAAGCCTCTAGAACAGGGGTGTCAAACTCAAAGGCTAACTTGGGCCAAACAAACAAGGTTTAACTATAGGTGGGCCGCAAAAAAAAATCAATATTAATACAAACGTATGTTTATTTACCTGATTACAGTATATTCAACATAAATATACGCATTTTGTTTAATAATAGCAAAAAAAGAGTATAATTAAGAAAACATTTAGCGAATTCTTCCTATCTTATTATAATTCTGCGTCGGTATTTTAATATATATTATTGTGTGCCAATATATTGGCCGGGCCGCAAAAATATTCGTCGTGGGCCGCGAGTTTGACATCCCTGTTCTAGAACTTTCCAGATGGGGCTCTGCGCATGTGCCATAAGATTAGACTCGGAAATGAAGACCTAGAGTTGCGCAGAACGCAGTACAAAATCGGTGCTGGTGGACGTGCGTTCGTCAGGTCCCCGAATTTGAAAATGGCAAGCTCTGAAATGTGCCGATTTGGAGCATGGTTGACATAAAACGGAAATGAATAAAATCTACTTAATTTGAACGATGTTGAGCATTTTTTGAGTATCTGCTTTCCCTCGATGCCATGGACTTTAGATTGAGAAGACTGCAATTAAGATGTTACAGCAGACAAACCCAACGCCTGTCATATATATATATATATACAGTCTCCATAGTAAGTCTGCATCTGTGTTTCCATTAACCCCATGGTTGCAAGGTTTGTGACGTCAGTCTTCTTGCAGTTTCCTACTCTTAACTTCCACTTTGTTTAGCGCCAGGCTTGGTGATTTTTGATTGAGTAACTTTGTATTCATTTCTTCTGTTTCTTATGGATTGTACGGTGTCTAAGTATGCTTATTGATTAGATCATACTTATCAGAAACAATCCATTGGATTTTAGACAGTATCGGCACCGCTGATGAAGAGATGCTGTCTAAAACCTATTTATTATTTATCTTTTCATGTTTTTAGTTCCTGGCTGCAAGTAGTATTAGAGCTTATACTGTTTTTTCTCTTTCAACTTTGTCTTATATATATATATATATATATATATATATATATATATATATATACTAGCTGAAAACCCGCGCTTCGCTACGGAGTACATGCAAATTAAATACAACTGTCAATGTATGCAATTAATGCCAAAAAAATAAATATGTATATTTATAATAAATGCGACGATCAATGTATACAATTGATTTAATATATATATATATATATATATATAAAAATCGTAAGGGATATTTATTTTTTTTGGATAATATCCAATCGTCTGCTGAATTAGGAAGAAATAGAATATTTTTTGTCTATTTAGTTGTTATGCACGTGACGGTAAATTTATTTAAAGTACCAGAAAAAGAAATCACGTGATCAGCATTTTATAAATTAAATTCTAAAAATTAATCTTTAAAAATTCACCAAAAATCAGAAAATTGAGGTAAAGGTTCGAAAAAGATTTCATTTAAAGGAATTTTTAGGATCTTTCTCGTGATATAAATTTTATAACCCTCAAATTATTATTTTAAATGCAAACTTAAAAAAAGTTACAAAAACAGCTTAAAAATTTAATTTAAAAAATCTAAGAATAATTTTTCAAACATCTTTCTTAGTGCACCCCTACACCATAAGAAGAATCGCCATGCAAAATTTCAGCCCTTTAGGTCCAGCGGTTTGGTCTGTGCGTTGTATGTCATTCAGTCAGTCAGTTATGGAACTGTTTTATATATATATAGATATGCATAAAGTAATAATAATAACAAAGTGGGACTAACCAAGTGCAACAAGGAACGGATACTTTGTCTTAGTGTTTGAGTTTAATTTAGACGTGGCCTCAATCGGTTTTGATTTACAATTTGAGTTTATGAAATTGGCTAGGTGCTGTGTGGCCGGGAGAGCGTGTCCTGAGATGGACTGGCGGGATTGGTATCGCGGCGATGTGACGGCAGAGTTATGGCCTCATAGCCGAAAGACGACGGCGGCGTGGAGTCACGAATTAAACTTGCATGCAATAACGAGAGTGTCGTAACGCTTTCAATAACCTAATAAATACTGCTAGTAATCTACTCAACATTTTGTTAGTAATTCATAGTTTTCATACAGCCACTCAACGCAATTAGGGACAGTTCCTTCTTGTTTTCTAATCTTATATATTTTCCCCGGACAGTTGGGAATAATACGCAAAGAGCACCCTTTTTGCTCAATTTTTCGCTGTCTCTGCTTTATCGTACATTCTTCTGTAATCCCCCAAAAAGGGGTTGCCTAACGCTTGGCGAAAAGATTCTCCATTTATCCCCTTCCCCTCGTAGAACACACAAAATAACCCTTTGTATTATAGCTTTGGCGGAGTCTGCTGGGGACCGCTGGGTCGCCAAGTTCCAGATGGTTTTTCGCTGCAGGTCACGTGACTGGAACAGCTCAGGGAGCGAATTTCGAATGAGAATAACAGATCTCGTCGTCTGGCCACCGGTTCAAGAAGATGCTTTTTCCATCACAACTATCTCCGACTTACAGGGCGAAAGCGGTCCGGCGAAGATCGGCGTTTCCATTCCGGCCTGCTGACTCTCCATGGCTGATATGCTGATCTCAACGATGTAACTTTATGCAAAAACGGCACTAAGCCACCGACCCTAAGCCTCACCCATCTAGTTTAATTTAACCCTTTCCTTACGGTTTGGGATAGCATATATCCCAAGAATGAATATGAATATATATATATATATATATATATATATATATATATATATATATATATATATATATATATATATATATATATATATATATATATATATACATATATATATATACATATATACATATATATATATATATATACATATATATATATATATATATATATATATATATATACATATATACATATATACATATATATATATATATATATATACATATATATATATATATATATATATATATATATATATATATATATATATATATATATATATATATATATATATATATATATATATATATATATAAGGCCCCCTTAATGCCCTTTCTTACAAAGGAGGTATGAAATTTCGCGTTCTAAAGAGGGAATCGGAAAAATGGGCCCCGTAAGCTAAAGGTTAAAATAAATTATGAAGTACTTCTAAATGATTAGACTTGTGTCTGTCACCCCTTTCATTCTTATTTTTCAGAAGAACCAGCAACCATGTCATCTTAATATTTTTAACTGCCACATCTCCTCTTTTTAGTGCCACAGAGAGAGTAATTTTGAAGTCCCCTAGTTTTTGCAGGCCGTAAGCGCGAGTTTTTATTACACACGGCATTCCGCGTCTGCACTAACTCGTTACTTTCAAAATTTAATTCTTCTAAATCTTGACGTCACGTATGTCTTACTTGTTTCAAATCTTATCAATGTCTCTGTTAAATTATTCGGTGATTAAAAGAAAGAGAATTCGAACGGCAGAAAGAGCGATATACTTGCACTTCATTCCGACACGTTTAACCCATTCGCAACCTCCCAGGTGAATGACCTTGATTCAGCTTCAGATCAAGACGAGGTCAATTGCTTTCATGTCCCGTTTACTTTCCGTACGCACGTTACATAATTTAGGCCGGAAAGTATATTTCAGGGGTGACCAAATTGCGGCTCTCTATCGCTTTCTTTTGCAGCTCTTCTCACATTTTTTGTGGCTCTTGGACCAATGATAAATTTTCAAATAATTTAGAGAAGAATGTCTTACAAACGAGGTGCATTCTCCTACAGGGTGCGGTAGAATGAACTCCCACATTTCAAAGGGTAATAAAAAACGAAAGGAACAATTTACAGAAAAAAGCTTATATTTTTGAAAAGTACTAACAATCTAGCTTTTTTCCCCCCTTCTAAGTTCTGAAAATAATGTCACCGAGGTGGTGTCCGTTATTTGCTATGCACTGCCGCAGCCGTTCTTCAAAGTTTTCCATCACTCTGTGGGTCATCTCTCAAGGTATGGCGGCAACTTCCTCACGGACTCGTTGCGCATTTTCAGGTGTTCTAATGTTCCGAGGACGACTGAATGGTTTCCTTGGTAATGCAGACCCACTTACTCTCATATTTGACACTCATTGCAGGATTGTTTTTCGATCAAGAATGGCATCATTTGCACAGAGCCCCAAGCGAGTCCTAAATCTACTCTCTATCCCTATTAAAGAATCGTTGTTTTTCTTTTTAAAAATGCCCCGATACCGAAATGTTCACCGAACCAACTCATGGTGTCTACTGACAACTAGAAAATCCGCCCGAACCGTTGCCACTTGCCGAGCCGTCCTACCCTCATTATTCCCTTACCAGTGACCTTCAGAATTGTGGGAGTCTATTCTGCCTGTATTTTTTTTTCTCTCCAGAATGGAGAATCATAAGGCCCGTTGCACACACGGCGCTTTTACCCATGGCGGAAATTTTCCATCGAACGTCGTTCTTAAAGAAGAGCTTACACACACGGCGGAAAACTCCGTTGCCGGGGAAAAGGCCCACTCCTCCTTTTCGAATCCTGCACGTGTCCAAGAAAACCAGAGGGTCGCACCTACGCCACCCTCCCACCAGCCGGGATCGGAGGAGCCATCCTTTTCGAATCCCCTTTACGATTCCAAGAAAACCAGCGCCCCCCCCCCCCCCCAGCAAACCACCAAACACCCCTCTCGCAAATGACCCTACGACGGTAGAATCCGCTGTGTGTGTAAGCGTGCATAGGGTCACATGGATAACTAGTTCAATCTGGCGTAAAAAAATCCGCCAGCGCACAGTGGCACTCGACAGCTGCACAAGCTACCGTCGACGAAAAATTTAATTTTCCGCCCAGTGTGCAAGCTCCAATTGACTTCTGTGGTCTACTGTTGGAACGACGTCCGATGGAAAATTTCCGCCATTGATAAAAACGCCGTGTGTGCAACGGGCCTAATGAATCGAAGAAGCGATGACTATGCATCAGAAGATTGGCCCTTTCCCGAGCGACTTTCCAGTGGTCTCACCCCCCCCCCCTCCTCCAAAGAAACATCCACAGTGGCGATCCAATTGTGGAGTTGACGTTGTGAAAAATGTATGCTGTTAGCGAAAAACTATGTTGAGATATGACAGTCGTTTCAGTTTCCTGGTGCATGGGAATTTCAGGGATAAAAATAGGAAACCATAGAACTTCGATGCACCTCGTATTATTAGAGGCATGTCGATTAACCCCCATTTTCGGTATAACTTATAGCTGTGAATCCCTGTATAGTGAAACCTCTATTCTTCGTTTTCAATGGGACAAAACGACAAATGCGGGAAAACTATAGATGCGGTAATATACAAAGGAATAAATGAAACCTATATCTATCGTTTTTGCATGGACCTATTGCACTAGACGATAAATACGGAAAAACTATAGAAGCGGGAACATAGAAAGGAATACAATGAACTTGTATCTATCGTTTTTGAAGGGACCTATTGCACTAAACGATAAATGCGGGAACATACAAAGGAATGCAATGAAACCTGTATCTATCATTTTTGAAGGGACCTATTGCACAAAACGATAAATTCAGGAAAACTATAGATGCGGGAACATACAAAGGAATACAATGAAACCTGTATCTATCGTTTTTTAAGGGACCTATTGCACAAAACAATAAAGGCGGGAAAACTACAGAAGCAGGAACATAACACAGAATTAATATCAGACAGCCCAGAAAGTGCTCAAAGCGAAAATAAAATATCAATAGCCCGCCTCGACGGATCAAATGCTTTTTACCATGTTTTTATTAACTCGCTTTCTTGTTTGTTTGTGTGTGTGTTTGTTTGTCCGGTACAAATCTTGCAATCGATTTTTAACTAACTTCCCGACTAGCTAGATATTTGAAACTATTAGAATAGCTCAGAACACGATGACAATGCATTATTTTAATACTTTAAGCCATCTTTAAGCAGTATTGAATTCATTTTTCTGTTATTTTTGTTTTGTAGACTGGTGCAGCCGTCTATCGCTCGGGACGGGAACGAAAAGTTAAACGCGAGTTAACTTCCAATTAACTTCATTTTCTTTCAAGTTGATGGGATAATTCATCAAAAAAATTTAAAAAAATATTTATTAATACATAGAATTGTCAAGTTTATATGATTCAACGGAAAATTTAAAAACATGGTATAAAAAAAGTTCTTTTTATCTTGTAATTATTTAGTCCCCACTTCAATTGACCTAGATATTGATGCCTTAATTTCTCATATTCAATGCTAAATATCACATAAATTTTATAATTACTATAGTTATCTTTATAATTATAAATTAAATTTATAATGAAATATGTTAACTATATTATACCTGTTTTGCTCATTAGCTATGCTTAATGTTAAGAATATATTTGTGTGGCCCAAAACAATTCGTTTTCGTTCAATGTGCCTCAAGGAAGCTAAAAGGTTGGACACCCCTGGGTTAGAGTCCCGAGCTGCCATGGATTGGCTCGGGTTCGAATCCCGGTGAAGCATGGACGTTATTGTGCTTTCCCCTAGTTGGAAGCGATGTTGGCTCACCTTTATGTGCTCCCGTAAAGTAGACAACAAAATCGTGGTCTATCGTCAAGACTAGTACCTACGACGCCTTAAAAAATATATTAAGGTATAAATAAGATAAATAATGCTCCTAATTTAATTAAAACACACTACAAGTTTCTCTTTAAGATACCTGCCTACGTTAAAATGGCTGTTTTGGTGCAAAATTTCGAAATATTTTTTTATTGCTCTATTGCAAAGGTAATCTTTTAGGATTCTAACACTGCTCTGCTTTCATTCGTTCGATCACTGGATGAGAATTCGTGGCCAATTTAATACACCGAGATTATGAGTAACATAATTAACTCGTTTGTTTGTATTCATAAATGTGTTCATGTATTGTAATTATATTAAAACTAGCTGAATACCCGTACTTCGCTACGGAGTACATTCAAATCAAATACAACGGTCAATGTATGCAATTAATGCCAAAAATATGTATAAATAAATTTATAATAAATACAACGATCAATGTATGCAATTTATGTAAAAAAAAACAAAAAAAATATATTTATAAAAAAAATCGTAACGGATATTTTTATAGACAAAATAATGTAGAAGAAAATATTCAAATTAAAGCTAATAGGACATACTAAAGAACATAGTACAGTTAATATAGTAAAGTTTGATGATCATATCTTTTACTGTATTTTAATATTTTTTTGGATAATGTCCAATCGTCTGCCGCATTAGCAAGAAAATAAAAAAAAATTTCTCTATTTAGTTGTTATGCACGTGACGATAAATTTATTTAAAGTACCAGAAAAAGAAATCACGTGATCAGCATTTAATCAATTAAATTCTAAAAATGAATCTTTAAAAATTCACCAAAAATCAGAAAATGAAGGTAAAGATTCGAAATAGATTTCATTTTAAAAGAATTTTTAGGATCTTTCTCGTGATATAAATTTTATAACCCTCAGATTATTATTTTAAATGCAAACTTAAAAAAAGTTACAAAAACAGTTTAAACATTTAATTCAAAAAAATCTAAGAAGAATGTTTCAAAAATCTTTCTTAGTGCACCCCTACACTATAAGAAGAATCGCCATGCAAAATTTCAGCCCTGTAGGTCCAGCGGTTTGGTCTGTGCATTGTATGTCAGTCAATCAATCAGTCAGTCAGTTAGTCAGTTACGGAACTGTTTTATGTATATAGATTGTAACCAGTTTCAATAGAGTTCTAAGGATGGGTCTACATGTGTCGCGGTGTGGTGGACGCACACGGGGTTCTAGTGGGATGATTCTAGGAAAATTTGATATTTTCGGACGCGCAGGAGTGCTGCGGATCTTGTAGGTGGAGCAGATTCCTGTCGCAGCGATTGGGTATTAGTTTTTTTTCCGCATACCTTTAGGGTGGGGTCGGCGTAATTTTTATTAATACACCGAGAACGATATTAAATGACCGGAAGTAGCATCTTTAAGTGCATTTTCTAGAAAAGTCACTTTTCAGTTACTTTTGTACATGAGGAAGCTAATCATTTAAGAAGTTTTCAATATATAGCAATGAAATTTAGTGTTTTATATATTACCAACTAGCTGAAAACCCGCACTTCGCTACGGAGTGCATTCAAATTAAGTACAACGGTCAATGTATACAATTAATGCCAATATATATACCGTGGCTCCCAAAAGTGTTCGTACACTTACGATTTTCAATGAAATAGGGATCTATCCATTGATTAAAATGAATATTTCAGAATGGGTATTTAATAATAAGATCTATAATCTATTCTTAACAAAACTACATGAAATATTTTGATAACATAGTAAAACTTTATTTTTTAGAAACCAATAATCCAAAAGTAACAAAAACTTTATCTCACAAAAGTCATCGTACATTTGTAAAAAATCTCTACATATTAGTAAATATTCTAATTTTTCGTTAAATTAATATTTAGTAGGATATCCTTTAGCATCCACAACAGCGTTTAAACGTCTGGGAATAGATTGCTTTAGTTCTTTTGTAATTTTTGCATCAATGTTCATCCATTCTTCCATCATAATTGTTTTTAGTTCGCTTTTCGTGTGAATGTCGTGTTTTCGTACTCGAACCTCCAGTTCTCTCCAAATATGTTCTATTGGGTTTAAATCTGGCGATTGAGGTGGTGTTTTCAAAACTTGTGGGCAATTATAGAGACACCAGATGCGAACGTTGAGAGCCGTGGGCTTAGGATCGTTATCTTGATAAAAAAACAAAGTTGTTTCCAATACCCAAATTTTGAGATGATAATTTTAAATTGTCTCTTAAAATATTTATAAAAACAGCATGATTCATTATGCCATCAATAAATACCAAATTTCCTAGTCCTGATGCTGACATGCACCCCCACACAAGGATACCTCCACCGGCATGCTTAACTGTTCCTACTAAGTTCTTGGGATCAAGTTCATCATTTTTTTCTTCTCCATACAATTATACGCCCATCAGCACCAAAAATGTTCATCGGCAAATAAGACATTATTCCAATAGGTTTGGGGCTTATTTATCATTGATAGTGCGAAGGGAAGCCTAAACTTTCTGCTTTTCTCACTCACAAAAAATTTTCTATGGGCAGAACGCCCATGTAATCCAGCTGTTCTGAGAACTCGTCAAAAAATTGCAGGTGAAATTGAAGTAGAAAATGTTTCATTGAATTCTGCAGAAACTTTTACAGCACTTAAACGTGAATTTTTCACAAATTTTCTAATTATAAATCTCTGATCACGTTTTGTTAACTTTGCCGGACGGCCTTTTCTTACCTTGTTTTCGATCCAATTTTCTTCTTTAAAGCGTTTTTTCACATACTGCACAGTAGAATGGGATAAATTAAGTAATTTAGTAATATTCCGAACTGATTTACCACTACTATGATGAAAAATAATCAATATTCGAATGCTGTTTGTTGTTTCTTTACGACTACGAGCCATTTTTAAATAATAAATAGAATATTACGGAGTAGGCAAGAAAAAATTAAAGCCAAACGACATTTTAAATGCCACCACAATTCAAAAATAAAAATTAAGCGCCAGATGATAATTTTAATTATGAATTTCTACGAAAATATTTCAGTGTACGATGACTTTTGGGAGATAAAGTTTTTGTTACTTTTTGATTACTGGTTTCTAAAAAATAAAGTTTTACTATGTTTTCAAAATATTTCATAAAGTTTTGTTAAGAATAGATTATAGATCTTATTATTAAATACCCATTCTGAAATATTCATTTTAATTAATTGATAGACCCTAATTTCATTGAAAATCGTAAGTGTACGAACACTTTTGGGAGCCACTGTATATATATATATGTATAATAAATACAACGATCAATGTATACAATTGATGTAAAAAGTAACAAAAGAATATATTTATAAAAAATTCGTATGGGATATTTTTGTACATGAGGAAGCTAATCATTTATGAAGTTTTCAATATATTGCAATGAAATTTAGTGTTTTATATATTACTAACTAGCTGAAAACCCACACTTCGCTACGGAGTGCATTCAAATTAAGTACAACGGTCAATGTATACAATTAATTCCAATATATATATATATATATATATATATATATATATATATATATATATATATATATATAATAAATACAACGATCAATGTATACAATTGATGTAAAAAGTAACAAAAGAATATATTTATAAAAAATTCGTAAGGGATATTTTTATAGACAAAATAATGTAGAAGAAAATATTCAAATTATATCTAATAGGACATACTACAGAATATAGTACAGTTAATATAGTACAGTTTGAGGAACATATCTTTTGCTGTATTCTAGTATTTTTTTGGATAATTTCCAATCGTCTGCCGCATTAGCGAGAAATTTTTTTTTGTCTATTTCGTTGTTATGCCCATGACGATAAATTTATTTAAAGTATCAGTAAAAGAAATCACGTTATCAGCATTTAAAAAATTAAATTCTAAAAATTAATCTTTAAAAATTCACCAAATATCAGAAAAGAGGGGTAAAGATTCGAAAAAGATGTCATTTTAAAGAAATTTTTATGAACTTTCTCGTGATGTAAATTTCATAACCCTCAAATTATTATTTTAAATGCAAGCTTAAAATACGTTACTAAAAAAATGCTTAAAAATTTAATTTTAAAAAAATCTAGGAAGAATTTTTTAAAGATCTTTCTTAGTACACCCCTACACTATAAGAAGAATCGCCATGCAAAATTTCAGCTCTTTAGGTCCAGAGGTTTGGTCTGTGCGTTGTATGTCAGTCAGTCAGTCAGTTACGGAACTGTTTTATATATATATAGACTATGTTTTGACCTAAAAGTTAAATTATATGTGTTAATTTAATCCTTTTACAGGTATCTATAAAAAGATAATTTTTAAAAAGATCAGTGTTTTTTCTTTTTTTTTCGGTATATTTCAGTGATTTTTGGAAATATTGTAAAAATTTTACAGAAGGTCGTTTGCACTTTAGGGAAACGATTTTGTAATGTCATTTTGCCTTTTGCACTTTGCGATAAAATTTTGGCAACTTCAGAATAATCGTCTGCTACTGTTTAGGTTTGATCGGAATGTAAAATAAAAGATTTATTTTGAAAATTGTTCCTAAAATTGATAGATGACCCGAAGGTTACGTAACTGCGTTTTCCGAGGAGAAATATTCGTATTAACAAATTATAAAGGGGTGTAAAAATCGTGGTTATGGCATTTCAAAAATAGGTATTTATAATATATTAAATTTGAAAGGAAAAAACGTCTAACTGAAAGTAAAAATGAAAATATGACCGCGAAACCTCATCCTAAGTACTGTTCGAACGCAGATAAATATCAAGAAAGTGAAGTCTCTGATCCTAAAAGAAAATCCGCCGTCTCAAAGATCCATTCCATCGAAACTAGGAATTTCTTCTGGCACTGTAAATAAAATCATTCATAAAGATTTGACCTCAAAAAGATGTTTAAACATGAAGTTCGTCTGCTTTTGCCAAAACATATTGCTGAAAGAAAAACAAATTGTAGAAAATTATACGAAAAACACTTACCTGCTGAAAAATTGAAATTTGTGGTAACACTCGATGAGGCATGGGTGTATTTAAGTGACTGTAATGAAAGAAAGATCTATTTTCTATTTCTCAACTGACGGGAATGACCGTACGAAATGGCTTCGTCGGTGTACAGAAAAGTTCCCAAAGGGATTCATGATAGTTGCAGGATTTTTTTCACAACGGCAAACAGAAAATCAATTAAGTCTCAAGAAAAGCCAAAATTAATTCACTCTACTATCAGCAGAATATTTTAGAGTCAATTTTTGGAGAAGAAATTCCAGACTTATATGGAAAGGACATTGGTAAAGTAGAGCTTCATATGGACAAAGCCTCTAGTCACACGTCTAAATCAACTGCCGCTTATTTATCAAATAATGAATCAGAAACAGGAATAGAGTGTATCCCATTTAATGAAATACCTGTAAAATCACCTGACGCTTCTCCAATAGACTATTGCGCTTCCGGTTTATTAAAACGAACCTTGGGTAAACGACATCCAAGAACACTGAACGGACTTTGGAAAACGGTCCAAGATGAATGAGGTAAAATTGACATGACACTACTACGGAAAAGTTTACTTTCATGGAAAATTCGAGCGAGAGCTATTGTCAAGAACCATGGCTATCAGATAGAAGGAAATCGCCGCAAAAAAATGCGGCATTTATACATAAATCTTAAATATCAAAATCGTTTCCATAAAGTGCTAACAACCTTCTGTATTGAAAAAAATTAATAATTTCTGTTATTTTTCAGATAAAGAAGACCTCAATCCTTGCCTTGATGAGACGTTTTTGCTCGCCTTCCTCAGAGTATCCAAATATGATTGCAACAAAGCCTACCAGAAGATTCTTGCATATTACACAGAGCGATATAACTTACCGGAAGTCTATAAAGAGTTTTTACCAAGTACTGTGAAAGCTGTTGAAAATGCTCGTGAATTGTTAGTTAGCCCTTACCGATCAAAAGACTGTACAGCCATCTTGATTGTGAAACGCAGTAAGTTAGATTTCAGAAATTACTACACCGAAAACACGGATGTAAGTTATGAAGCCGCGCAATTCATGAAAAGAAAAGGACAGGGAACATAATTGACCAGAAACTCTTGTCTCATACTATTTTTTACCTGCAAATACATATGTTGTTGTTCTTTCTAAAGGCCCCTGGCCAGAAATATACCAGACTAGGTCCATATGGGCTAGCGGGCTGAGGGGTGCGGATCCGGTTTATATAGCACCACAAAGGTCAGAGTCTTAGCTAGTTGCCGCCACAATTTTGACCGAGCACCCTCGGGGGTGACATCTGGGGGGATAGCACCCTCCCCCACCCTCTCTGACATCATAGAGGGAGTTCCGGTCTACGGATTTAATGCACCCATATCCTATCTATACACGGAGGTATTTAATGGCGCGTATCGGGATTCGACCCGAGCACCCTCAGCACCGAATGCCTGCGTGCTACCACAAGGCTACCTCTAGCAATGTATATATATATATATATATATATATATGACAGGCGTTGGCTTTGCCTGCTATAAAATGTCAATTGCAGTCTTCTCGTTTAACAGTCCATGGCAGCGAGGGAAGGCAGACACTCAAATAAGTACTCAGTATCGTCCAATTTAATTACAATTTATTTCAATTCCACTTCACGTAAACCACTTCTCCAAATCTACACGTTTCAGCGCTCGCCATTTTCAAATTCGTGGACCCAGCTAACGCACGTCCACTGTCAACGATTAAATCCCGCGTTCTGCCAATTCTGGGTCTTCATTTACGCGTCTACTCTTGTCACATGCGCAAAGCACCACCTGGAAAGTTCTAGAAGCTTTTGTATTCCCACCAGACCCTGTACATCTATCTAAAAATAAATTCCCTCCATGGAACTTCAATATCGCGAATCGAAGATCAATTAACGAAACGGGGAAAAAACCTGTTTTCTCGACGCGTTTTACCAATGATTTTCATATTATATTTCGATATTTTTAAGCCCCCTGTAATTTTAACTTAATTATTCTTTCCCTTAATTAATTCTTGACATATATATATATATATATATATATATATATATATATATATATATATATATATATATATATATATATATATATATATACTACATCAAAATATAAAACCCTGGAAGAATACAAGCACTGCTTTAAACGTGTAAAAATCCTAAAACCACAAATAATCTGTTAAAGTGAAGTCAAGAAGAAGAGGAGCAGGGAACGAGAGTTTCGAGAACATATAATAAAATGGTGTCCCAAACGAAAGTGAGACTTTTGGCTGTTTTCTGCAATGGTTTAATTGATAGTGATGGTATACTTGCATTAGAGTGCGGATATGAATACACTTGAAATACATGGAGGCAAAGCTCATGCAATTCTAGTTAAAACACTTTTATTAAGGCTGCTATGTACTAAGAAAAAAATCGTATTTCCCTTTTCCTCTTTTTGCAGACTCTTGTGGTGGGAGGAGTCCAGTTGATAGTTCGAGAATTCCACCCCCCTTATTATTGACATTTTGAGCGATTGTAATGGCTCTCTCTCTATAGGGGGGTTAAGCGCTGCCCCCAAATTTTTTATTTAAAATACATTTTTGTCAACTATTTACAGGTACATAAATGCTGATAATCAAATAAAATTGGTATTGTCGGATAGCCTGAACTTTTCTGCAAAGTACTACAGGATTCATTTTATAAATTTCGTCCACCGAAGGAATTTATGACGATTTAAAACATACTATACCAGATTTTTCCCCGGATAATTTAAATTTTAAAATATTAATCGCATTTTTTTTTTAAAAAAAGAAAAATGTACACAAATGTAAAATTTCTTTCTCTGTGACAGAGTACAATTTTTTTTTAAAAATCTTTGAATCCAAGTCGGCAATCCGTGGACAAATTTTCTCAATAGGTTAACATTGAGGTGAGCGAATCCAATGGGGTTAGTACATAGCAGCCTTAACTACTACTGCGAATAGAAAAGTCTCACTTTCATATGTAAGACTTACATATGTTCCCGAAAACCTCCTTAAAGACAAGGCAGTAGAATTTTAGATGACATGAAGTAGAGAATTTTGCAACTTAAAACGGATTTATTTAAATAAACGTTCAGGAACATATTGCTGTAAGAAGAGATAATAAAGTGTTTTAAAACTGTTTTTAAAGAGAAAATGCACATTTCGTTTCCTGAGCCAAACAGGACAGACATTTATTGCTCCTCTCCCCACGCATGCATTTTTTTTTATATTGAAATTGGTTTTTAATGACTCGTTACCAGTTGGGGATCCAACAGCTGGTGGGTGGTCAAGTTTCATTCAAACTAACAACAGATGGAGATGAGCCAAAATATGTATATATAATTCTTGAACTATAGAAAAGGAAAGATAGTGCAAAATGTATAGAAAATGTAAATGTACGTTCCATTTTCCCAACCAAGTGAGGTAAGTCATTTCTGTAACTCATGTATTTTTTAAATACTAGCCCCTGCGCGACCAGCATGGTCGCTTTTAGTATATTTTCTTTTGAAAAACAACTCAACTGTAAGTAATACATGTAAAGAATGTTACCATATGATTTTATAAATAACCTCCCTCTGTGTATGTACTATTTTCAAAATTAAGATATCTACACTTTATCATTACATCAAATAAGAAATTGTTGGGGAAAAAATTTTTCACTTAAAAAAAGGAGTAAAAATTCAGCAAGTACTGAAAAAAGTGTAGAAAATTGACTATTACTGGCTGTCGGTTGCTATGCCGGCGACGGTTAAGCCTAACCTCGCGATCATTTATGCTGTCTTTCACGCCTCTCTCTTATTGAATTATTTCTTCTTCGCTTTCTCTCTTGAGACTGTTCCCAATTTTCACTTGATAGTGCAGCTCGCTTTCGAGCATTCCTGATTTCAGTGCATAAATCCATGTTGACACGCGGTTGCAAATTGCTGACGGCCGCTAATGTTTACATCTGGTAGTAGCAGCCGTTGCCATTCGGAGTGTACAAATATCGTCAATTTTTGTGCCGCATACCTACGCGTTTTATATATATAGATTGATATAAATGGATTTTCCACATAATCGATAAACTTCTGGTTGTTAGAGACCCTACGGGTGATGGTGGTCTAATTTTACACATACAGTCGAACCTCCATATATCGAACTTCCCTATATCGAAATTTTCTATATATCGAACTCTTGGCAAATCTCCATGTTCATTACATAGAAAAATTGTTTCTAAATATCGAAAGAATCTCTATATATCGAAATTTTTTTCAAGAAAAATTGGGAGATTGTATTCCGCTTTAGAATAAAATCTCCCAATTTTTGGCATTTGAAACAATACGTCGTGGACTTCAATTCGCGGAAAATGTCCCTGATGAAGTTTTTAGTGGACTGAATAAATACGAACATTTCTTTGAACTTTCCGCAAAACTAACTGTTCAGCAAGATATTTGTAGCTTTTTTTTTAAAGAATATAACTGTGATCATTGTAACCACTGTCTGCATTATTGTTTTTTTTTAAAGATATGTAGTAATCAATAAATCTTTCATATTAATTCATTTTTTAGTTATTAACTTTCATTTAATGGGATTCGCATATAAATTAGAAATGGAGTTCCGTATACGAAAATTAGCTTTAATTTTTTTAGGAGAATTATGATAAGACTAAGCTCAATTCTATATATCGAAATTTCTATATATCGAATTTTTTTCGCGCAATTTGCTACTTCGATATATGGAGGTTCGACTGTACTTTAATGTCGGATGAAGATGAAACAAGAAATTTTTTGCTTGAATAATAGACATGGAAAGATAGATAGTACAAGAGTGCATTTACATTCCGTTCTCTCAACCATACCAGACAGGTAAGTATTGTTTATTCTTAAAACTAATGCATTTATTTCGACATTGCAGAAGATTATGACCCTTCCAAAGTCCGCTATGAGCTAATTCTCCGTGCATGTTCTTTGATCGCCGATATGATAGCGCAGCACCCATTGAACCAACTGTATGGATTCACTATCATCATGGATTTAAAATCATCGTCTTGGAGTGGCTGGAGTGAATATACGCCGGCAAGGCTGAAGCTGATTGCTCGTCTAGTACAGGTAAAGAACGAACACAAGTCCAGAGTTTGAATCTTCACAATTGTTCTGCCTTTCGGTTAACCCTTTGCGACACGCTATATTAAAATACAACTGAAATTTGGAAAATATGTTGCATAAAGGATCAGATGCCCTTATATAGATATTTTATGCCATCCAAAAAAATTTCTGCTGTTTTTATTTTTGCAGGGAGAGGTGGGATACCGTCTGTCCCACCATGCAACAAAGACATTCCCTACACCATAGTGGATATTACCATAGTTTTGCAGTATATAATATCAATGGAAATAAGATATATACAATAAAACATCGTCAACAATTGCTTTAAAATAAATTTTCGATATTTATTACACATATTTATATATAATAACAATTATTTAAAATTATCAGTTTAAAAAAATTCCTGTTCTGAATGGAAAATTCTGGCTTTCCCATATCTCAATTGTCAGTATATTGCCTTGGCTTTCAGCAACCGTCAAGGTTTACACCTGTCTCGTCGGAATTTCTAACTATACCACCCACAATGTCGTACAATCGCTTTTCTTGGAAGCAATTTATTGAGGTACTTTTCGTACAACTCCTTTGTCCTGTGAGGACAAAGGCTCCTGGGAGACCTCTGCTGTTCACCAACTATTTCTATATCTTAGTATCAGTGACAGCCTCTAAATAAAGGCACCTGACACTAAAATGGCTGAAAAACTAACCAAAATTAATGGAAAAAAGGAATAATTAATTCAAAACAATGGAAAATTGCAGTGCTGCCATCTATCGGTGAAAATCTTAAGTGTGTGTCGGGACTTTTTTAGTCCCACGAAATTCAAGTGAAAAATAAACGTTAAAAAATTTTATAAATGATATGTTTTTTGTTTAGAAAATAAGTTTAATCAATGAAAAATGTAATCAATAACATTTTACATATATAAATATTTTCAAAATCCTTCAAAAAATGAGCAGTCCTAAAGACACTTTTTACTGATTACTTTAGCCAATTTTCATACAAAAATGAAGAACCTTGTTATGTTCAGCCATTTACAACCTAAAACTATAACTAAAAACTAATTGTATTCCATATTTGAAATACAGCTCAAGTGAATAGAATTTAAGGAAAAAATATGTTTAATTAGGAGGGACTCTTTTAATCCCACCATGCAGGAAAGGGTTAAGGCAACTCGTAATATACAGGGTGTCCCATAATGATTGGGACAAAATGTAAGGGGAGATAGAGCATGTCAAAAGGATTCAAAATTGCATAGCAACTCATGGTCGCAAACGTCATGGGAAAGTGGTATCAGAGGTACAAGAAATGAAGAAATACAAGACAGAGATAATCAGAAATATTTATTGGTCATAAATATTACATATGCTGTGGTAGATTATATCACTTCAAAAGGTTACAAAAGATGCTCAAAGTTTTCACCATTACAAGAGATGCAAGCATGACAGCGACGGACCATGGATTGGCTGACATGTTAAAAAACACTTGGATTTGCTTGGATATATGCAGCAGAGCAAACAATTCTTGCAACCAGATCCATTTCAGACTCAACAGGTGTTTCACACACAGCACCTTTAAGTGCACCCCAAAGAAAGAAATCAAGGCTGTTTAAATCCAAAGAATATGAAGGCCAGGTAACCAGGTCCAAGTAAATTCAGGTGTTTTCGAACGTGTCGGTCAAACCATGGTCTGTCGCTGTAGCGCCTACATCTCTTGTAATGGTGGAAACTTTGAGCATCTTTTGTAGCCTTTTGAAATGGTATCATCTACCCTAGCATATGTAATATTTATGAGCAATTAATATTTCTGATTATCTCTGTCTTGTATTCCTTCATTTCTTGTACCTCTGATACCACTTTCCCATGACGTTTGCGACCATGGATTGCTATGCAATTTTGAATCCTTTTGACATGCCCTACCACCCCTTAAAGTTTGTCCCAATCATTATGAGACACCCTGTATTCTAGGCTACATTTTATGTCAGCATGTTCTCTTCTAACCATGTGAATTTCCAACCGTAAATTAGGAAGACAATGGCATTTTTCATATCTTCTGTGTTGAATTGGCTTGAATTCCACCCACGTTCTATAGGGGATGGCGACTCAAACCACCACCGGTAAGACTCAGTTTGAATCTCCGCCTAGTTCTGAATTCTTCCGCACTGTCCGCACAGTAGGAAGAAACGGTGGTTCACCCAACCTTCTCGCTTTATGTACATTTAACCCTTCAGTGGGCGCGCCCGTGTATAAAGTGCAACATTTTCGTAATTTTGAGTGGTTTGTTTTTACAAGTAAGGTTTGAATGTTCTAAGCAGTTTATATTTATAGCTACACCCTTTTTAATGCAGGTCGGATTTTGTGACCCTTGTATTCCTTTCCATTCATTGTTAGTCGTGATTTAACCGTGGTAAACCAGCGATTATACTGGATTGCAATACGAGAAAATTAGGAGTTGATGTAGTAGATCAAATGTGCAGCTATTACACGGTATTCCGCATATCTCGAAGATGGACAATCTCATTGTTTTTTAGGTTTTTGGACATAATAGGAATCGATTCGCAAGTTGTCCTTACATGAATTAAAATAGACAGTTTTGAAATAGGGCGATCGTTCCTGCATTCTTTAGCATTTAATTATAAATATATCTCAATATTATCCACATTTTATATCTTGTCATAAAACGTAGAATTAATATTTTCAATTTGATAAAAGAAAACTTATTACAAAAGGAATAATCAAGGTTGAAAGAGACGTTGGACTTTATGCAACACTCGCCTGCTGGTGTTCCTAAAATTGGCACGCCCGCTGAAGGGTTAATAAAAGCCCAATTCACGAATTTTAAGAGCGAATTCAGCTGTCTTCCTCAGCAGAAAAGTAGCAGAAATGCATAATGTATGTTCCGTGTTGTAGTCCTCCTACTCTGATCCTAGGGAGGTAAACTGCCGGAAAAAGACCGAATGGCTAGGGCGCTGGCATTCGGTACCAGAGTCTGTGGGTTCGTATCCCACTCTTGGCATGGTCGTTTGTAGCCGTTCGAAATCGGCTTTAACCCTTTCAGGGGCAAAAACCTCCCCTGTTTGCACGGTACTGATTTTTTTCCAGATTTATTTTTACCTAAAGAAACTTGAAAAAATTTCCAATTAAACGTTGCAAAATGCTTTCACTTCTTTAAACTCCTAACAGATGGCAGTACTAACCCTTTTCTGTTCATTTAACTGGAATACATTGAATGCAAGGGGGAAAAAGACTAGTTTAAGCGTTTGCACTGTGCAAACGGCGCCCCGTTAGTACCATACCCTGTACGGCGCCCCGAGCAGTAGGCCCCGATCAAATTAGCCCTCGTGTAGAAAAAGTTGACCGTAGCGCTCCAAACCAAACCAAGGAGGTAAACTGAATTTGTTTTTGAAATTCGCGAACTGAGCATCCATTACAGTTTTCATAGTGAATATTTTAAGAATTTCTAGAAAATACTTAAAAAAGAAATTAGGCTGCGCTAAAAAAAAGAATGATTGAAGCTAGTTGACTTTTTTTTAAAATGATGCGTTTTGGAGATTTAGAAATTAAAGTTTTGTTTGGGAAATCGTATAACCTTGAAACATGTGCACAGTATTCTTTGTATTGAGCGTATATAGTTCGTATATATTTTAAATCGAAGGATAATGTTTTTTAACCTTCTAGACGTCTGAGACTTTTTACAAATGAAGTGTTTCGAAGATTTAGAAATTAATGCACAGTTCTGGTAAATGATTAACACTAGAAAGACGGCTGCCGTCATTTTGACGGTTTCGGACATGCTATTGAGCGCTATGTCTGTATTTATGTTCTCAGGCTTCTGAAATTTTATGACTTTTTCTTAATTTGACGCGAAATATGCACACACATTTACAAAATTGTATTCGATAGTAAAGAGGGGGAGAAAATTAGTTGTATACCATTTAAGACTGAAAGCCGTTCATTTGACGGCAATATAGAAAACTGGCAGACATCTTTAAAATAATACCGGAAAAATGTTAGTTACTTTTCGTCTCTCCCCCCTTTTGCAAATAACAGAAATACCGGCTCTTCGGAAATATCGGTGTTGAAAAATAAAGACTGCACAAACTATGCATATATTTTTACGGATAAACCATACCAGGTTGTCAGCTCGGCATACCTGCATAAAAATATATCTAAATATATACTAATTTATTATATACTGGTATGAAATAGTTCAAAATTTAAAGTATCTAACCTTCTTTTTTAAAAAAAGCATTAAATATATTTTAAATTCTTGATTTTATTTTTAACCGTCAAAATGACGGCGTTCAGTCTTTGAAGTAAGAAAAAATTTCCGTCTTTCTAGTGTTAAAATAGAAACGAATACAAACTATTCTTTGTACTGGGCTTATATCGAAGGAAAGAGTTTTCTAACCCTCTAAGTGTTTGAGACACTTTTTCTCTGTGTCTTTTTTCAGCTTTAAAATACGTTTAAGGCGAATTATTCCATCCTTTAATCAAATATTAAGAATTCTTGATTTTATTTTTAACCGTCAAAATGACGGCGTTCAGTCTTTGAAGTAAGAAAAAAAATTCTGTCTTTCTAGTGTTAAAATAGAAACGAATACAAACTATTCTTTGTACTGGGCTTATATCGAAGGAAAGAGTTTTTTAACCCTCTAAGCGTTTGAGACACTTTTTCTCTGTGTCTTTTTTCAGCTTTAAAATGCGTTTAAGGCGAATTATTCCATCCTTTAATTTCAGAAGTGTCAAAAGTGTACCTCTGAAACACTTTTGAATACCAAATTATAGGATTGAAGAATCTGGCACAATAGCTTTTCAAGCTGAAAGCATGTGACGAATAAATACGTCTAAAAGGCTTAGAGGGTTAAATATCTCAGTCGGCATATATCACTAAACCGACTGTATTTCAGTTAAATTTAAGGGGGTCCAGGACACAAAATTGTTCGAATTTTCGAAAAAAAAATTATTGCATTAAAAATTTTTGTGTTCTTTTACGCTTAGAATGACGTTTAAATCATGTTTCTATCTTAATTAGAACAGGAGATATTATTTTTTTTTGCATCATTCTATTAGTAGCCAAGCGTTGTTTAAACCTGTAAGTGCGTTTATCTGCACGATGGGTTTTTCCCCCATTTCTCGTCTTTAAATTGTTATAAGTCAAGAACCGTTAAAGATAAATGGTTGAAATTTGGAACATGTCTTTTTCAACTATTTTACTTTAATTTCGATTCGGAAAATTTGAAAAAAATATTTACTTTTGAAAATATGATTTTTAAAAAATATGTTACATAATTTTTTTTATAATTTTTAATATAAATATTTTTAATTTTTTTAAAAATTAATATTTAAAAAAATTTTGAATCAAAATTAAAACTTATATATTTCTGTTTAATTAAATGAAAAAGAGTTGAAATTCGAAAAATATTATTTCGAGTTATAACAGTTTTAAATTATCTCACTTTTTAAAATTTTTAAATTTAAAATTTTTTTTAAACAATTTGAGAAGTTTTATGAAGTGATTTTGTTTACAAATTATATAGTTAACCATCACAAAAAAATTCTAAATTGTAACTCAATAAATAAAAAAAATTTTTAAATGTGTCTCGGACCCCCTTAAACAGTATAACCATCGTTTAAATGTGTATATTTCTTGTGTAATATACTCTAACATTTTACGCTTTCTTTCAGAAAGCGATGGCTATGAGAATCCGCGCCGTTCACATTATAAATGCTCCTCCAATTTATTTCCTGTTGTACAGCATCATTTATCCTTTTCTGTCGTCTAAAATCAGGAACAGGGTAAGTTATTGAACGTTCTTTTTAGAGACTGAATACAAGTGTCAGTCTCAGGGAGAATATTATAATGTAATACAGAATAACTTGCACAATGGTGAAATATAAATGCATTAATTTTCGAATATAATAGATGAAGCAACAGACTAGCTGAAAAATAAATTCCTAATATTAATCATTTATAAGTCTCTGTCGACTAAAATAGGGTAGAGAGTCAGTTATTTTTAGAGACTGAATGCAAGTGTCAGTCTCAGGGAGAATATTATAATGTAATACCAAATAACTTACACAATGGTCAAATATAAATGCATTAATTTTCTAATATGATAGATGAAGCAACAGACTAGCAGAAAACTAAATTCCAAATATTAATCTTTTATAAGTCTCTGTCGACTAAAATAGGGTAGAGAGTAAGCTATTTTTAGAGACTGAATGCGAGTGTCAGTCTTAGAGAGAAATTTTATAAGGGTTAAACGGAATAATTTGCAAGATGGTCAAATATGAATGCATTTCTTTTTGAATGAGATACATGAAGCAACAGATTCGCAGAAATGCAGATTAATATCAATCGCTATATCAGTTGGTAACATCAATCATTTATCAGTCTCAGTCAACTAAAATCAGGAACAGGGTAAATCCTTCAACGGATTCTTCAGAGACTGAATGCAAGTTTCCATCTTAGACATAAATATTATAAGATTATATAGAATAACTCACGCAATGCTAAAACATGAATACAGGGTTATGAATGCACTAATTTTTTACTTAGATGAAGCACCAGATTAACAGAAATGCAGGTTAATATCAATCGCTATATCAGTTGCAACATCAATCATTTATCAGTCTCAGTCGACTAAAATCAGGAACAGGGTAAATCTTTCAACGGTCTCTTTAGAGACTGAATGCAAGTTTCCATCTTAGACATAAATATTATAAGGTTATATAGAATAACTCTCACAATGCTCAGACATGAATCAGGGTTATCAATGCATTAATTTTTTACTTAGATGAAGAAGCATATTCGCATAGAAACTACTGATCATAAATTGTATAATATTGATGATACCAGTTGTCAAACCAATAGGTAATACAAATCACTTATCCGTTTCTGCCTACTAAAATCAGGAACAAGGTAAGTTCTTTGATATTCTTCTTAGACACCGAAATCAAGCTTCAGTCTTAGAGAGAAATACTATAAAGTTATGCAGAACACATTGGTCAAATATTAATGCATTAATTTTTCATTAAGAAAAATGAAACAAAAGACTCCCAGAAAAACAAATTGTTAATAACAGTTATTGTATCAGTTGAAAATTTCAATCATTTATCAGTGTCTGTAGACTAAAGTTAGGAACAGGATAAGTCCTTTAAAGTTCTTTATACAGAACTAGCTGAAAACCGCAATTCGCTACGGAGTACATTTAAATTAAATACAATGGTCAATGTATGCAATTAATGCCAAAAAAATAGATATATACATTTATAATAAATGCGACAATCAATGTATACAATTCATGTAAAATAAATAAATAAATATATATATATAAATCGTAAGAGATATTTTTAAAGACAAAATAATGTAGATGTAAATATTCAAATTAAATCTAATAGGACATACTAAAGAATATAGTACAGTTAATATAGTACAGTTTGAGGAACATGTCTTTTACTGTATTTTAATATTTTTTTGGATAATATCCAATCGTCTGCTGCTTTAGAAAGAAAAAAAAATATTTTTTTTGTCTATTCTGTTATTATTACGTGAAGATAAATTTATTTAAAGTACCAGAAAAAGAAATCCCGTGATCAGCATTTAATAAATTAAATTCTAAAAATTTATCTTTAAAAATTCACTAAAAATCAGAAAATGGAGGTAAAGATTCGAAAAAGCTTTCATTTTTAAAGGAATTCTTATGATATTTCTCGTGATATAAATTTTATAACCCTCAAATTACTATTTTAAATTCAAACTTTAAAAAATGCTACAAAAACAGCTTAAAAATTTAATTTTTAAAAAATCTAAGAAGAGTTTTTCAAAAATCTTTCTTAGTGCACCCCTACACTATGAGAAGAATCGCCATGCAAAATTTCAGCCCTTTAGGTCCAGCGGTTTGGTCTGTGCGTTGTATGTCAGTCAGTCAGTCAGTCAGTCAGTGAATGAATGAGTCAGTTACGGAACTGTTTTATATATATAGATAATATGCTGTTGTTGTTGTTTCTAATGCTCCCTGGCAGGAAAATATTCCAGACCAGGTTCACATAGGCTAGCGGTCTGAGGGATGAGGCTCCGGTTTATAATAGCACAAGGGTCGGAGTCCGATTTAGCCAGATGTCACTTCAATTTTGACCAAGCACCCTCAGGGACGACATCTGGGGGTCCCCTCTCTGATCTCATAGAGGGACTTTTCGGTCTACAGATTTAAAGTGCCCATACCCGGCCTAGACACGGGGGTATTTAATGGTTCTTGTTGGGAAACGATCCTGGCGCCCTCAGTACCGAAAGCCGACGCGCTGCCACTAGGCAAATTGATAATATCAAGCTTTTATCCGCTTCTGTAGACTAAAATCAGGTACGGGGTAAGTTCTTAATCATTATTTTTAGAGACTGGATGCAAATTTTAGTCTTAAAGATAAATATTGCAAAGTTATATGGAATAACTTTCGCAGCGGTTAAATATGAATATATTAATTTTTGACTCAGACAAATGAATCCACAGACTCGTAGAAAAACAAATTGATAATATCACTGTAATTTTCCATCCTGTGGCTGATGCAATTGGAAGATTAACCTACTGACTTGCTTCTTTGAGGACAATGCCTTAGGAAATTTTCAGAGATCACTCACGTGGTATAACAATGCTTTTATTGTTTTAGATTTTAATTGGCCATTCTTTACAAAATATACTTCTTATTTATCCAGAATCACACTAACGCAAGTTTTCTGTACACTTTAGTATACTTGTCTTTATTTGGCTTTAATATTAGTTTTTCATGAGACGTTATTTCTTCAAGTATTAAATTTTTCTTTTCGGGGTCGAGCATATCTGTAGTGTTTTTATTATTTTCAAGCACTACCTTAAAAATTATGTCATTATTGCTTTCGATCTTTTAAATTAAATACTCCCTGTCATTGTAATGAAGTTGTAAGCCTCTCATCATATCGGAAATTTAAAATTGTGGTTAGGGCTACCACGTACTAGTCATATAGGATCGCTCAGCTGAATGTTTAACTATGGAGAAGATTTTTCCATTGACTATCGACTTGGCTTCAATGATTTTTTTAAAATTTGTACTCCGAAATAGAGAAAGAAATTTTTTATTCTGCTATCTTATTCATTTTAAAAATTTCGTCAACCGAAGGAAATTATTTGAGTTTAAAACTCAGTGTACTACCATCCCACTCCCCTCCCCGAATAATTGAAATTTAAAAATACTATTTGCGTTTCTTTTAAAGAATGACAAAGATACCCGAGTAAAAAACTTCGTTCTCTATTACTCAGTACAGTTAAAATAAATCTTCCAGTTGACAATTATTGGAAAAATTTTCTCCATAGCTTAAAGCAGCTGCGTACAAATCCTATTGGATTCGCTCATCTCAATGTTAACCCATTAACGCCCAGTGTCCTCATTTGATGATGCTACAAAAAATTGCTATTCCATGCATTAAATTAAAAAATATCCTTTTATTTACAAATTGATCTGATAGATGATAACACTATGCAATATGAGATATGCAATTTCTTTGGAACAAAGTAAAAATGGGTGGGAGTGATGCAGTATAATTTCCAGGTTTTTTGGTAATCACGTTGTGTATTTTTTTTACTACTGTATGGCACTGGATTTATGAGGTAAACTCTTTCAATTTGGTATAAATATAATCTAGATAGCCCATGCTATATTATTAGCATATTATTTAATATTCATTGTTGTTAATATATCCGTAATAAACAGGAAAACTTATCAGTCATCACTTGAAGACGCTGGGCGTTTGAGTATAGTTCTTTTTCAGTATTCAGATTTATTTCTTAAGTGTTTCTTAGATTTTTTTGCAGATAAACTATAAATAAACACTGAAAAAATAGTAGAAATAAGACATTTAAAAGCTTAGAAGAGTCAACTACTTATCTTTTTTCTGAAGAAATAGAAGCAGATGTTATATCAATGCTTCCGGATGTAAACTTTCATTTTATGTAAAATTTTTTACATACAAACGCCCAGCGTCATTAAATGAGGACGGCTTAAAAATTATGGTTGCAGTTAAAATTTTTCAAAATGCTTTTGAAATACTTCTAATTTATGCATTTTTACCCATATCTATCAATTTCAAGGGAAAATTTCAAAGTTTGTTAATTTGGGCGTTAATGGGTTAACGTATGGAGAAAATTTGTCCAAGTATTGCCTACTTGAATTTAAAGATCTCTCTATTCTAAAAAAAGTAACTCTCTCTGCCACCGCTGACAAAAGCTTGTCACACTATCTCCTCCGAAACCGCTGGCGGTATGGGGTCGAGAGCTATACCAATGGATGCAGAAAAATGGGGGGAACAAAGTTAGACATGTCTCATCTTCGTCGAACTTTAAGTTTTTTCAATTTTTATTTTATGTTTTGTGCAAAAATATTGACTTTTTCATCTTTAGATTACAATAACTCGCCAAAAAATGATCATAGAATTTTGATCTTTTTACAGTATAAGACTACAGACATTTCTCTTTCAAACTATACCTCATTTGTTTAAAAATATTTTAAAACAGACTAATATTTTCATAAAAAAAAATGAAACATGGTTTTTCAAGAAATATCGTCCCATATGTGGATGTAATATCGATGCTCCTCGAGTTTTTGTCTTACAAAGAAAATACTTACATCATCTGGAAGCTGAATGCTTTCTTATTCATGTAAACCTCATTTCAAGTCTATATCTTAAATTTTCGATTTTTTTTTAATTGAATTTTAAAGCTGATAATTCAACAGTGATGAAACGCCCTTCGCATTAAGGGTGACAACAGTAAATGGGTGGAAGCTGTTACATTGCCCGAGAATCACCCCTATGAATCTCGCTATTAGCCATAACAGAGGAGCGAGTGTTAATAAAAATAAAACAAAAAGAAATTGACACGTGTGAGCCTACACCTCGGATATTTGCTCAATATTTGGTGAAATATTTCAGATCGCTATAGTATCATCTCCCGGGTGAAGTTTTCATCGCTGTTTGGTTTTTGTCGCATTTGATTTTGAAAACCAAGTCTCACACTGACAGATAGAAGCAAATGGAAGCAATGTATAGCTTTGCAAGATTCGTTCAGATCTTATTTAAAAATAAAGTGTCATATATTTTTTCATACAGTAGAGTCCCGATAATTCGAAATGATTGGGACCAGACCCTTTTCGGATTAACGGATTTTTTCGAATTAAGTGAAATCTTTCTAAAAATAAACTTAAATTACATAATACTGTCCGACCACAGTACGAAGAACCACGGTTGGCATAGTGCCAAGACGATTCTATTCACGCTGTAGGTAAGGCTGCTGAGGAAGGAGGGGGAAAAGTCTCGTATTCTCTCGACATTCTTTAGAATCGGTTACTAACTGCGCTTGCTTGCTTTTTCCTCGTCTGTTATTTTGATTATTATATTAAAATTAATGGATCCTTTACCCAACACAACTGCTCGGAATAAGCCGTTCCGTAGTGATTGTAAACGTATAATACACAATGTAATTAAATTGTGTGAGAAAGAAGCACCAGAAGGAAATGTTATTGTTCCACTTTCGCAATCTCTAAAGAGAGCTATTGAAATGGCCGGGATATCAATGTCCAGAGTAAAAAGAATACGCAGAGAAGCAAAGGGTGAAGAAACTCCAAAATTTGAATCTCCGAGGAAACGTCAGAAAAAAAGAACCACCGAAAACGTAGCTTTAGATAATTTTGATTTTGATGTAATCCGAAAATATCCATTCCTATTTTTTAAATAGATTTGCTTCTTTATTTTTATTATTTTGAAATTATTATTCACATATTCGATCAAAAATAAAGTTTTGAAAAATAACTTTAAAATTGCGGACAAAAAGCAGTCTGAAATACATTCCGTATTTCATAAACAAACACATCCGAAAATATGACGTTTTCCCCTATTTTCTAAGTAGACTAGCTTTTCTCGCGCATGCGTAACAGCTTCCAGGGACATTGCTTCCGTGGTCGGACAGTAACGTGTGATTGCATAAGTATTACATATTACGTGTGATTACAAAGCTTATTTTATAAGGTCTGTCTAAACATAACCAAATCTCGGGGCGAAATGGGTGATGAGAGAGCGGAACGCTATCTAGTACAGTACAGTAGAGTGTAAGTAGTTCTAAAAGTACGTTATAGTGCTCGATAGTTGAATGTTAGACGATCCCCAGATTGTTGAAATAGTTTTGAAAGAACCTATCAACGTCTCGGACGAAAGTGAAGGTGAAGCAGACGGTGACAGCGAGCAGAGGGTATTCCACTCAAACGCCGAGGCTGCATTTAATGTTGCGCTACGCTATGTAGAGCAACACTCCACCGCGACTCCAGCGGATACCATTTTCCTGACGCGTTAGCGTAATTTGTCTTCGAGGGAGAGGTATTCTTCTGATATACAAAAAAATTTAACAGATTTTTTCATACCAATATAGTTTAGTAATAATTAGTTCAGTACATTGTCTAACATTGTTTGAATTTTCTTGTAAACTTTGAATTTTCTTGTTCTTTTTGAATTTTGGTTTCGGATTAAGCAGACTTTCGGATTACCGAAGTTCGAATTATCGGGACTCTACTGTATAAAAAATAAATAAAAATATTGAAAACATGTAATTATAGAAAATTTAAATCATATTTTGTAACTAAATAGTTAAACATTATATAAATATACTTACCCTACGCAACCTCTCCAATTTCTTTCGCAGCCTCCCTGCAGTTCATGACCTATACTTTGCTCCCTACAGCAATAGGCTAAGGGCCTGTTTACATAGGAGTCCGGTAGCAGAAGCGTTAAAGTATTGAAATATATTTAACCAATGATAAACCTCCTTCAAACGATCAGCAACGAAATATTCAACGCCTGTGATTGGTTTATTTCCATCTCAGCGCCATCTTTCCTCTTACGCTTCCGCTACCGGACTCCTATGTGAAGCGGCCCTCTTTCCCTCGCTTATACACTGATTATCAAAAATTAAGGAAAATTCGCAAAAATAGCGATTACTCATAAAGTTAAGAGTAGAATTTAATGAAACTTATACACATTATACAACACATAGGTAGGTATAAAATAGCATAAAAAGAAATCGCCAGACAATTATGGTGTTATAGAAATTAACATATGTATACAATGAACAAATCGGATGTGTCCGTTTGGTATAGGAAAAGTACCTTTAATATGGCGTATGATCCCCCCAAGAAGCAATTCAGCACAAAAAGCGATGTGTGATGCTGTCAATTATGCGGTCTATGAGTTCGGTAGGAAGTGAGAGACATTGCTCTTGCAAAGCAGTTAAAAGCGTGGCCAGGGTCCTAGGAGGAGGATTGAGAGCAGCTATACGTCATCCTAAAGCGCCCCAAACATGCTCGATAGGATTCAGGTTCGGTGATCGAGCTGGCCACTCCATGCGCTAAATTGTTTCCTGCTCAAGATAAGCATCCACGATGCGAGCCCTGTGTGGTCTCGCGTTATCTTCCTGTAGCACGAAAGCATCACCTATTGCTCCGGCATAAGGGCGCTCATAAGCATCAAGGATGTCATCTCTATAGGTGTGAGCATTCACATTTCCACGGGGAAAGACATGGAGGTCTGTGCGTCCACCCAAAGAGATACCACCCCAAACACAGACACTGCCTGATCCGTATGCATCACTTTCACGGATGTGTGATGGATGTGTGATGGACGAGTTCCAGGTTCTCTCCAAATCAAAATACGCCTACTATCGCTTTGGAGGCTAAACCTGGACTCACCCGTAAGGAGAACAGACCTCAATTGATCACGCGTCCTGTGGACATGTTGAAGTGCCCACTGCAAACGTTCCCACGTTGTTGTGACGCGAGCGGGACGCAAATGGCTGGTCTCTTCCCAAAAGACCACCTCGGTGAAGCCTTCTACGCACGGGTGACGCTGATACCAACCTTCCGGAGCTTGCAGCGAAGAAGGATTTGAGTTCAGACGGAGGTACGGTTCTATTCCTTCTTGTGCATAATGACAAATATCGGTCATCGGCACTCGTCGTAGCGTATGGCCGTCCTTGGCTGAACCTCCTGGATGCCGAATCCGTGGTTAGAAATTGTTGCCAAAGTCTATGAACCACAGACGGACACACATTTAGCCATCTGGCCACTTCTGTTTGACTTTTTCCTGCCTCTAGTCTCCGAATAGCATCAAAGTTCTTCGGTCAAATGATGCCAGGAGGTCATTGTTAAAATTTGGCTATGCCAGATGTCTAATCTCAGCCTCGCAGCGACAATTGCCGCCTTGCTCTGAGACATGCACTTTTATGCTCCTCGCAAATGACGTATTCCGACTGCAGCGCCACTATTTTGCAAAATCTAGTATAGTTTAGCACCTTTTACTTAACAACATATTCAAATTTTAAGCAAATTGGCTTAGTTTTGAACGTGTTATCCCCCTTTTTGTGATTTTTCCTTAATTTTTGATAACTAGTGTATAATCTAACTGCTGCCTCGATAATATCTGACAATTTTCCCGAGATTCTTTAACTCCTTTCAAAAGAACATAGGGATTTTAAAGATAGAATACTGAAATTTTGGGTAGAATAACTGGCATAAAAAGAAGTCAAAGTAGTAGAATATAACAAAAATATAACTTTTCGCAAAATTTCACTCTGTGGCATTTTTAGCTTTTCCTATCACTGTTGAAAAATAAAAGTAAGAATATATATATATATATATATATATATATGAGGCGTTGAAAGGCAAAGTGGTGTAAGTCACATTTTCAACTTTTTTCATTTGGGGTTAAATATGTAAACTCCATGTTCAATTTATGGTGTAATTGTAAATAGTTATTATTTGCAATATTGTAATAATTGTTATGAATTATAATTTGTTCAATTTATGGTGGAATTTTTTGTAGTTTTGGCAGTTAAACTCTTTTGACTTACACCACTTGACTTACTGACTTACACCACTTTGCCTTTCACCGCCTCATATATATATATATATATATATATATGTATACACACATATATATATATATATATATGCATATATATATATATATATATATATATATATTTATATTTATATTTATATATATATATATTTATATTTATATATATATATATATATATATATATATATATATATATATATATATATATATATATATATATATATATATATATATATATATATATATATATATATATATATATATATATATATATATAATATGCATTCAGAAATCGGACTGAAAGCACACTAATTTCCATACCTGCAGTTTAAATAATTACCGCCCACATGGTGTAGTGGTTAGTGTTCTGGGCTTGAGTTCAAATCCCGAATAAAGCTTTGTTGTTTCCGTATTATCCCCCTCGTAGAGAGCGTTGCTGGGTCTCCTATAAGGTGCCCCCACTATAAAGTAACCAGTAAAACGCGGTGAATAACAAAAGTCGAAAGTCTCAAGACAGAGTGCCTCCGAATTAGGAAAAAAAAGTTTAAATAACTCTATTTGAAAGTTTTGTAGTGCAATAAAGTTTTGTCATCATTGCTTGTAATAAAATGGGATAGAATATTAAACGTAATTTATATTGATAAAGTTTGCCGAATGCTGTTTGTTCAGACATAGTTTGAACAAAAGAAAATTGTCCCGTATTATCTTTTGTTTTTTGTCTGTATTATCTCAGAAATCTCATCCTTGCGTACGAGTTCCTTTAAAAAAAAAAAGATCGTAAAAATGACACGCAAGAGTCGTCTTTTAGAACGTCCCGAAAAGGTTTAACGTTACTGAATTGTAATAATTTTTGTAGAACTTCCTCTAAACATCCCCTTTTATCTTGCACAATACTAGTATTTGTTGCAGATCTCGTTATTCCTTTAGATGGGAGATTAGGGATGAGTAGGTAAAAAGAATGTGAAGAAGTAACAAAAGCAAGGAAATGCAAGTAATCGTTGCTCGAACGGAATACCTAGAATTCTGAATGATAATATTTTGAAGTTTCAACATATGAATTTGCTGAACAATTACTGTTTCTAGAGGCAAGGATATTTCTGCGTCACGAAAAATGATTACTTATTCCGTAACCTGCGAAGCAAAACAAAGCTTCCTTTAAGCTTTAAACCTATTACAAGTTTAAGAATTTTTAAGTATACGTAAAGTATCGCTCACTTATTTCGGTACAAGACCGGGAGGCAACAGCTTTAAGTGTATGAGAGGCAAAAGGTGTTAAATAGGTATTAGCTCGATATAATTGATTAGTTTTGAAAGTCAAAATTAAGAGGTCAGGTACCTTTTAAAAGCCAAGAAACTCGACAAACATATTCCTATGTTCAATCAACAGTACAGAGGCTGTTCGCACATTTTTTAGACGATTTTGGTAAGCGGTAATAAAAAATCGTTTGCTACAAAAGAAATAATTGTAATTGTACTATGTTTTTAAAAGTCAAAATTATCGTCTACGGCTTGAAAGTTTTGTTTTTATTCAAAATGGCGTTTTTAACAAAGCAGTGGTTCGAAGGCTACATTTATGCTCTTTCCGAAGAGAAATATGCATACTCCGTTATCCAAAAACGATGTGAGAGTCATGGTTTTGTGATATCTAAAGCTTCGATAGGTAATACCGTCAACAAGAAAGGAAAAACACGTCAAATTGGAGCCTCAAGTGGGACAAAAATTCCAAACAAGTATCCAAGAAAAAAACGGACATCTTCGACTATTGCAAAGGTACGTTGTTTAGTGTTAAAAAAAATCCCCCTAGTCAAAGGGCAGTTGCAAAATCATTAAAATGCTCAGTGTGCACTGTAAACAAAATGATAAACGTTGATTTAAATCTTAAGAATGCGAAAAAACGCAATGTGCATCGTCTTCTTCCAAATCATATCGCTGAATGCAGGACACGCTGCAGAATTCTATATGAGAAACACTTATCCAAAGAAAAATGGAAAACAGTTGTCACAATAGATGAATCATGGGTGTATTTAAATGAGTGCAACAAAAAAAAGAGCCATTTATTATCATAAAAGGGGAGAAAAAAATTTAAGTACATGGTTCAAAGAATCGAAAGAAAGTTTTTCTAAGGGATTCATGATTGTTGCTGGTTTTTCTTATAATGGCAAGTTAAAAATAAAAAGAGTGGAAAAAAATGTCAAGATTAACTCCAAATACTATCAGGAACATATTTTATCGCAAATTTTTCTGAATGAAATACCATCGCTTTACCCACAGTGCCATCCATCTGTGAGACTCCATCAGGACAAAGCTAGCAGTCCCACATCAAAATCCACTGTAAATTTCCTAAAAGAAATGGAACAAAAAACTGGTATCAAGGCCATACCCTTCACTGATATCCCTACTAAATCTCCCGATGTATCACCTATGGATTTTTGTGCTTTCTGACTTTTAAAATCTGCATTATCCAAACGCCGTCCCAAAACCCTTACAGGACTCTGGAAAGCTGTTCAAGAGGAATGGGATAGAATACCTCTTCTGACACTTCAAAAGGCATTATTATCCTGGAAATTGCGGTGTCGAAAGATAGTTAAGAATAAGGGATGTCCAATAGAACATTTAAAACACAAGAATTTTAGGTAATTTAGTTTTTTGAATACAATATACATCGTCTAAAAAATGTGTGAACAGCCTCTGTAGTTTTCAAAATAATTTATTCAGAAATTTGAAAATTTTACTATGAGTTAAACATTCTTTCTTCTTTATAAATGTGGTTCTAAATTTTTGTTCTAGCTTGAAGAGAAATATTTTAATTATTTAAAATGTCAACAATTATTTTTGTCCATTGTTATGTCATTGCGTAAATGATATCACCAGAACAGTCGACTAGATTATCCATGAAATGTTATATGTGAATTTTTTTTTAATTCCCAATGGCAGAGAGTTGTTGACAGAATAACAATAAATAACACACAGAAAAAAATAGAATAGAACTTGAACACAAAAAGTCATTTTCTCATAAGATGTCTTCTCGCCTCTCAATATCTCTCGGTGACGAAAGTTCCACGAAGAGCTCTACAGTGGAGAATGTGGTGGCTATTCATAAGAAAATTGCCACAGCAGATGGTACAGTGTGGCGCAGGCATCAGACCAATGCGGTAGAGGTGCGCAGCCAAGCAGTCATGTGCTGTGAAAAGACGGAAACGCGCCACAGCCTCACGGCGTGGCCAGTCCGGGATGGTGTTTGGCGTAAGATTTTTCCACTCCTTACCAGATGTCCTTTCCATTAGTTCTGAATGGAAATTAGTGGAGACTTTTCTTTTAATAAGTCGTTTTAGGAGTTGAGAAAGGAACCGGGTTATTGTTGGTTAATTGAACAGTGGTTCCTTTTTTTGCCAACTCGTCAGCCTTCTCATTTCCAGCAATTTCACAATGACTGGGAATCCACTGAAGGGCGACGTTTTTAACCCAAATGATATAACTTACGGATGAAAATTTGGCAATTTAGAACATCACCAGATGACGGGTTATCTAAAGAGTCAATTGAACAGAGAGCCGCTCTTGAATCAGAAAGGATGACGACATTGGCAAATCTGTCAACAGAACATAGAAGTTGTTCCAAAGCAACACAAATCGCCAAAGGCTGTTCCTAAGGGACCCACAGGAATGTAGAATGCGAAAAGGTTGCTGAAAACTCCAGCACCGGCGTTGGGATGGTCCGGTGTGAAGGACCCGTCGGTAAAAACTCTCAACCAGTGGGGTTCAGGATAACGAGTATTCATTGTTTCCAACGCAAGTAAATGCACAATAGTGGTGGGAGTGTCCTGCTTCACAAGCTCTTGTTCAAGACTCAGTCTTACATTTAGTCTGAAGCAGTTAAGGGGGTTTGTTGATTTAACATGTTTTTCAAGTTGAAGGTGGAGGTCCAGCCTCGACACCCTTTCTTCAACGAATTGGAGGAATCCAAGCTGTGTTTTTAAATTTCGAGGGGAATGTTGGTAATCAGACCAAAAAGTATCAGTCTGAATCAGTTTATTATAAAGTAGAATGGCTTTTTTCTCGAAAACAACTCTCAGGGGTTTAATTCCAGTAAGCAATAACATTGCATCAATAGGAGAAGTTTTTACTGCGCCAGTAATGAGTCTAAGAGCCTGATTTTGCAAAACTTCATATGTGAAATGTTAAACATGTATAATTAAAATGACCAACTATTATGTCATTACTATTATTAAAAATTTAATTAATTATAAAAATTTTAATAGTAAAATTTATCAAAAAAATTTGAAATAAAAAAATTAATATTTTTTTTCTATGAAGGACTAAGAATTTTGATTTCAAATTTGGTCATTTTAAAAATATATTATATAACTTAATTTTAAAGCTAAAATAATAATTCATTAATATACAAAGGAAAGTCTGCGCGCAATGATGTAAAATTGAAAGAGACAATGGTTGAAATTTTTAAGAAATTTCTCATCAAGCTAGGAAAAAAATTAGAGCCCTATTCATAAAGAAGAAACAGTGTTTAACTCGCAGAAAAAGTTTCATATTTCTCAATAAATTATTTTCATAACTACTGGTGATTGAAATATGATTTGTCGAGTCTCTTGGCTTTTAAAAGGTACCTGCCCTCTTAAATACCTTGTTATAGAGAAGTCTGCATAAAAAAATGCTTAAATTTAACGAAATCATCTATTTAAATAAATTTTTTTCAGGACCTTGAATTTTAATAATATTTATATGTCCATATTCAGAAAAAATATTAAACACAATACAGACAAAAGAAAATATTGAAATTTCATAGCAATTTTAAGTATTAAAAATTTTCTCTATAGTACACTCATGGACAAAAAAAATAGCGCACCAAGAAGGAGTCGTCAAAATGAAACGAAATTTTACATACGTAATGGCTACTTTGATATAAGTAAATGATAAGAAAATCAAAGAAAAGGATAATTTATTTCAGAGAAAAAGGCAAAAGAACGGAGGAGTTAATACTCCGTTGGACCCCCTCTAGCGCGAAGGCACTATGCGATACGATCGGGCATTGAGTCATACAAGTTCTGTATGATGCAGGGCCCGACTTAGCCTAATTGGGGCCCGGGGCAAAAACTTCTTTGGGACCCAACTCTGCAACACTACTTCAGTAATGAAGAACTTAATACTTAATACTTAATACTTATACTTAATACTTAATACTTGTACTAAACTTTCTATTCGATTTGGGGGCCCCCCTCTGATGTGGGGGCCCGGGGCAACTGCCCCGCATGCTCCTGACCTTAGTCAGGCTCTGGTATGATGTCTTGAGACATTTCGTTCCATATTTGCTGTAACCTTGCCTCTAGTTCGTTCAAACTCGTGGGATGCCCAACTCGTCGTCCCAAATGATCCCAGATATGCTGGATTGGAGACAAATCTGGGGATCGGGCAGGCCAAGGAAGGGTAGTAACATGAGTGTATTTTTGAATAGTTGACAGGTCTTGCGTAATTGGAAAATTCCCAAATTTTGTTCTTAAAAATTTGAATTTTTCATTGATCGAAACACTTAGAAGCCTATAGACAGCATGAATTGCGGGTTTCTTTTTCGACAACTTAGAAAAATATGGTATGTGAAATACATGAATCTTTAAGGTTGATTCCCGAAAATCCTTTTTTTAATCGTCGTAAGTATATATATATATATATATATATATATATATATATATATATATATATACACTCATGGACAAAAAAATTAGCGCACCAAGAAATAATTGCGGGATCGTAACGAAACTTGCAATGAAGGTACATGTCGGGGAGATATGCAAATGATTAGAAATGCAGCGTGGTTGCGCATTACGTATAGCCGGTAGAGGGCGTTGAACATCGTACTCTGTGGAGTATAAAACAGGTAACCAAAGCTTGTTTGAGTGTGCTGAATCATTTACAAAGGAAGAGCTGAGATAGACATGCCATTACGCCGTGTTCGAAGACAATATAAGCAGTTGTCGCAGTTTGAGAGGGGGAGAATCGTCGGGATGATGGAAGCTGGGTGGTCAGCTAGGCGAGTAGCTCGTCAATTAGGCCGCTCTGAATATGTTGTCAGGAGGTGTTGGAACCAGTGGACCCGAGAGATGTCATGTACGCGAAGACCAGGCTCAGGACGCCCTCGACAGACCAGGCTCAGGACGCCCTCGACAGACCAGTCGTCGAGAAGACCGCCACATCGCAAGAAATGCACGCGTACAGCCAACTGCTTCATCGGCCGCCATCCAGGCACAGGTAGCACCTTCACTAGGGGCCCCTGTGTCTTCTCGAACCATACGAAGGCACCTGGCTGAAGGACAGTTGGTATCGCGGCGCCCATTACATGTGCTGTCCTTGACGCCCACCCATCGACGCCTCCGTTTGGAGTTTTGCCGCGCACGAGGAAACTGGACTGCAGTGGAATGGAACCAGGTCGTCTTTAGCGACGAATCCAGATTCAATCTCGGAAGTGATGACAATCGTGTTCGTGTGTAGAGAGCCCGTGATGAACGCTTCAATCCTGCCTTTGCTTTACAGCGACACATCGCACCCACAGCTGGTGTGATGGTATGGGGTGCCATTGCCTACAATACACGGTCACCCCTAGTATTGTTCCGTGGCACCATGACAGCCCAGCGGTATGTTCATGAATTCCTGCAACCACATGTGTTGCCACTCATGCAACGGCTCCCAGGAGCCATTTTTCAACAAGACAGTGCTCGGCCTCATACGGCAAGGGTGTCACAAGACCGTCTCCGCACTGTTACTACCCTTCCTTGGTCTGCCCGATCCCCAGATTTGTCTCCAATCGAGCATATCTGGGATCATTTGGGACGACGAGTTGGGCATCCCCTGAGTTTGAACGAACTAGAGGCAAGGTTACAGCAAATATGGAACGAAATGTCTCAAGACATCATACAGAACTTGTATGACTCAATGCCCGATCGTATCGCATCGTGCATTCGCGCTAGAGGGGGTCCAACGGAGTATTAACTCCTCCGTTCTTTTGTCTTTTTCTCTGAAATAAATTATCCTTTTTCTTTGATTTTCTTATCATTTACTTATATCAAAGTAGTCTTTACGTATGTAAAATTTCGTTTCATTTTGACGACTCCTTCTTGGTGCGCTAATTTTTTTGTCCATGAGTGTATATATCTATCTATCTATCTATCTATTTATATATATATATATATATATATATATATATATATATATATATATATATATATATATATATATATATATATATATATACTGTGGTACCTCGACTTACGAGTTTAATTCGTTCCATGGCGGAGCTCGTAACTCGAAACACTCGTATCTCGAATCAATTTTCCCCATTGAAATGAATGGAAATGTCATTAATTCGTTCCGGGCTTCCCCGAAACATCGCAATTTTTTGTTACATGTTTTTAAATAAGAAAAATGTGCTCATAAACGACGAACATTGTATAAAAACGCAATACAATAGAATGTACTGCAACAAATGTGTTTTATTATGTGTTTCATTATGTACATTTACCTCCAAGATAAAGTGAACGAGTGAGAAACGGAAGCTGGGCGATTATTGCATCTTTCACTGTGTCTGTAATGTCGAGATTCTTCTTTCTGAAAATCCGAAGAACGTTTTCCCAGAATCCGTAGAAGAGGGAGAGCTTGCGATCCTAGGACCAAGGTCATCCCATCCCTTAGACCCCACGAGGAGTTCCAATGTGGGGGAGGGAATTGAAGCTATCGGTTTCAGAGGGCGACTCAAATTTGGACAGAGCAAACTGCCGCAGGTGGTAATTGTTCAGTGATAATCTCTCGGTTTAAGGCTGGATAGTAGTCTCAGAATAATATGTATACAATTGCATAAAAACTGTACATAATGGTTGTAAATATTATATTCTTCTTGTGTTCTCATTTTATGAGCACGTAACATGGCATTTCCTGCTCAAACTAACGGTGGGATATCTGAAGCTTGCTCTTAACCCGAATTTTAGCCCGTAACTCGAAGCAAAAATTCTACCGAGAGAATGCTCGTATCTCGAAAAACTCGTAAGTCGAGACACTCGTAAGTAGAGGTACCACTGTATATATATATACGTATATGTGTGTGTGTATATATATGTATATATATATATGTATATATATATATATATATATATATATATATATATATATATATATATATATATATATATATATATATATATATATATATATATACCTATGTATATAACTATATATATATATGTATATATATATACACTGAAGTGCCCCTGAATTTGGGATACCTACCTAGTAACGAGTTGGGCCTCCTCTGGCCTTGATAACGGCTGCCACACGACGAGGCATAGATTCAATAAGTTTCTGGAAACGTTCCACGGGAATGGCTTGCCAAATATTGGCTAAAGCTGTCCATAATTCAGTAAGCTTCTTTGGTGCTGTGTGATGGCCTTTCACGCCTTGTTCCAAAACATCCCAAAGATGCTCAATAGGATTTAAGTCTGGGCTTCTAGGTTGCCAATTCATGACAGAGAAGTCAGAGGAATGCTCATCCAACCAGCCAGTAGCCAACCGGGACTTGTGAGAGGTACAGTTGTCTTGCTGGAAAACTCCATTACTGTGCGGATAACAGAACAGCAGAAATGGATGGAGGTGATCACCCAGCAACTCTACGTACCGAATTGCATTGAGGGAGGTTGGTACGCGCACCAAAGATCCCAAACTGTGCCACGAAAAAACACCCCAGACCATGATTGAGCCACCATGCCTTTGTACAGTTCCCGCCAGGCATGCAGGATCCATGGCTTCATGAACCTGACGCCATATTCTCAGCCTCCCGTCGGCGTTAAGTAGTCGGAATCGAGACTCATCACTCCATGCTACTCGTTTCCAGTCCTCTACACTCCAGTCTCTGTGATCTCTTGCCCAGGCAAGACGTGCAGCCCGATGGCGAGTATAGAGCAATGGTACTCTCGTAGGTCGACGGCTCCCGAAACCCATACGGTGAAGCGAGCGTTGCACAGTCCGTTTACTGACTGTTCGACTGGCACCGTCATTAAACTGGGTGGTAATTTGATCTAATGTTTGGCTTCGCTGGCTACGTACAATACGCCTGAGCCGTCTCTCACCATGCACTGTCAAGGCTAATTGTCCTTTGCAGTTTGCCCGATCGCTAGTTTTTTTCCCACCATCCATGTATTTTTGGTATACTCTTGACACTTGGTATACTCTTGACTTTGGTATACTCTTGAAAATCCTATTTGTCTGACGATTTCGGAAATTGAATGGCCCATGCGTCGCGCACCTACGATTTGTCCGCGATCGAAGGCGTCTAAATCAGGCAGTTTACCCATACTGGCAATTCCAACAACTAATTCAGAACAACCACAGTACGCGCTATATATGCAGTTACCACAGCGCCCTCACTTGCGCATACATGATGCGCAGCGCTACACAATTTGCATAGGCTTTGCTATCCCTAATTCAGTGGCACTTCAGTGTATATATATGCATATATATATGTATATATATATATATATATATATATATATATGTATTTATATATATATATAAATATATATATATATATATGTATATATATATATATGTATATATATATATACATGTATAAATATATAAATATATATATATATATATATGCATATATATATGTATATATATATATATATGTATATATATATATATATGTATATATATATATATATATATATATATATATATATATATATATATATATATGTGTGTGTGTGTGTGTGTGTGTGTGTGTGTGTGTGTGTGTGTGTGTGTGTGAAATTAAATAAATTATGCTTTTATTGAAACATGTTTTTTGCTGTTGTCCATCAGAAACCTCTTTTCGTCTTTGCAAAATTAAATTTTTATGTTTCAGAATACTATAAATAATGGTATAGTTAAGTCTAATTACTTTTTTACAGTCATTAGATTACCTCTTGCAACTTACCGTAAAATCCCGACTATAATAAGCACACGAGTATAATACGCATTCTTGATTTTGCGCGAAATGTCCGGGAAAAATTAAAATTCTACTATAATACGCACCCATAACTTTTCAATATTTTATTTAAAAATTGCACAAATATTTATTAACATAAATAAAATTTGTAATAAATGGAAACGAAAACGTCAAATTAGGTAAAAGAACAATGTAGAAAAAAAAACTTAAATTGTTAATCCAAAACAAGCAATACTGTCAAATTATCAGTCTTAATCACTTTCACTAGAGTACAGCTCATCTATTGTTGTTGCGTCCATGTCATAATTATTGTTGCCGCCGTAATATATATTGGCATCATCATCCACACTTGACGATACTAACTGTGAATTACGTTTGTTTAAAAGGAATACCTGCTTAGTTAACGGGTGGATGAATCACGGAGTGCAGATGCGCACGCACCCGTGTTGCGACAATGTCTTACAGCTGCTGTACGTTCGTTTATCCAATGTTTAAAACTACGTTTTTTTTGTACGCGAGTATAATACGCACTCTCAATTTTGAGGACTAAAATGCGAAAAAAAATGCGTTTTATACTCGAGATTTTATGGTAAGTTAATTTCCGTTTAAACGAATTCATTTTATTTATTATAATAAAGATTTTAACTTGAAACGACGGAAATTCTTTGAATAAACAATCAACTGTATATTTTACTCGACATCGCAAAAGCTAAGGTTTATCTGCTGTATTTTATCCCAATAAACGAAGAAAGCTCATTCTCCATTAAAGTTTCAACCCTTTCCACTCTTAACCTTACAGAACTTTCCAAACCAGTAGGTTTGTAGCGAATGTAATCAGTATTATGCTCGGTAGGATGCCAAAATTGTACACTGGTGTAAGAAATTAAGAGAATTTGCAGACTTGGTCGATTATCTCTAGAACTACTGTACCGATTTTAATGAAATTTGATATGTACATACATTCATACAATACAAAACAATTAACCATTCAATAATTGCAATACACACGCATGATCGTGAGTAACACTCGTTGGAGTCGGAAGGTATGAAACAGCGGTCGCAGAATAGACAAAAAAAATGGGTTAATAGATGGTGTTATTTTGCAGCAATCGGTTAATTTCAAATTGTAACAGTAAAAATGAGTAACCACCAACGTTTAGATGATGGAATGAGGTGGCGAATTGTGGGGAGGCTAGAAGCAGGCCAATCTTAAGTCCAAATTTGTAGAGAGTTCAATTTAACGCCCAGCGTCGTGTGTAACTTATGGAAACAGTTCCAGGATACCGGATCCATCGAGAGAAAGCCTGGGCAAGGTCGTCCAAGAGCCACAACGGCCAGAGAAGATCGCCATTTGTCCATTATAGCGAGGCGTAACAAGAGTGCTACAGATTCTCAACTCTCTCGTGACTTGTATGCAGCCACAGGAACCCGTGTATCAAGGGTGACTGTTTCCAAAAGACTTCATGAGAGAGGGTTGTTTACAAGAAGACCTGCTGTTTGCGTCCCGCTCACTTCTACGAACAGGAGAATCCGTTTATAATGGTGCAGAGAGCATAGAGATTGGAGTATGGATCAATGGGCGACCGTTCTCTTCACTGATGAGTCCCGGTTCAGCCTAAACACCAATTCTCGCCGTACGTTCATATGGAGAGAACCAGGGACCCGCTACCTACCCTCCAATGTCCGTAAAATCGACTATTATGGAGGAGGAGGTTTAATGGTCTGGGCAGGCATCATCTTGGATGGCCGCACACTTCTTCATGTCTTTGAAAGAGGCACTGTGACTGGTGTGAGGTATAGGGATGAAGTCTTGGAGCCCTATGTTCGCCTTTTCAGGGGTGCAGTTGGCCCTGAGTTCATTTTAATGGACGATAACGCGAGGCCACATAGAGCTCTTCTGGTCGAAGAATTTCTAGAGAGTGAGGATATTCGCCGGATGGATTGGCCAGCCAGATCTGCAGACCTTACCCCTATAGAGCATGTCTGGGACGCTCTGGGGAGGGCAATTGCAACTCGCAACCCCCCTCCGAGAACCATCCAGGGAATGAAAACAGCGTTGCTGAACGAGTGGGACCAATTGCCACAGGAAATGATAAACTGCTTTATTTCAGTATGAAATCACGCTGCGAGACCTGTATATCTGTAAGAGGGGACCATACCCCCTATTAACCCATCTATTAACCCATTTTTTTCTTTATTCTGCAACCGCTGTTTCATACATTCCGACTCCAACGAGTGTTACGCACGATCATGCGTGTGTATTACAATTATTGAATGGTTATTTGTTTTGTATTGTATCAATGTATGTACATATCAAATTTCATTAAAATCGGTACAGTAGTTCTAGAATAATCTACCAAGTCTACAAATTCTCTTAATTTCTTACACCAGTGTAGAATCGATATTTCCACTACCCTCTCTTTCCCGCAAGTGCAATGTTTTTCCTCCTTTCACCAATTTTTATAGGAGATTTATAATAAACTAGCTGAAAACCCGCACTTCGCTACGGAGTACATTCAAATTAAATACAACGTTAAATGTATGCAATTAATGCCAAATATATGTATATATATATATATATATATATATATATATATATATATATATATATATATATATATATCTAATATATAAAAATGAATGTTTGTATCTCTGTAATTGTATAGAAATCCACAGTTTAGGAGCAACGATCGTGAAATTTTACATACCGGCGTCTTTAAAAACAGCCGAGGGTCTGAAGAACTTCAAAAATCGACATTAATTATCGTTGATTTTTAATTAATAAAAGACCAACAATTTGTAAGCTGTTACACTTTGTGGAATCACCCCTCTGAATATGGCGTCCACGTTAGGGTTAGCTGGCAAACAGCGAGCGAAAAGATAAAAATAAATAAAATCAAAAAGTTTCAAGTTATATATTAAATCAGAATAATAAATGAAAATAATAATCTTTCAAGTCAGATTTTATACTCTAAAATAAATCGGATCCAACGGCATATTGACACTCTCACACGCGATGGAAAATTCGAATCAACCACGCTAAGTGTCACGATCTTTTTTAATCGCTACTGCAACCCCCCTAGCTTATGTCTTTGTGTCTATTGAAGAGTTAAAGACTAAGCTTCTATCCTGCTAACTTATTTCTCATTTAAAACTCCTCTTACTCCATAAATGTATGTATATTCACCAACACATAGCAACATTCCAAAAAACTCATTGCGTATATTTTTTACTTTACTCAACTGTGTTGTGTATAATCGTGGCGCGTTCGTTAAAACTGTTCATTTGGTACACCGTAAGACTCGGGTTCGAGTCTGGGATCGTGCAAATTTTGCTAAACCTGTATTTTCAGCTTTTTATGAAGGCTTTTTTATTTTAGCTTTTATTTTATTATTTTTTTAATTATTATCTTTATTTTATTTTATTATTTTTTAAATTATTATTTTTATTTTATTTATTATTTTTTTAAAATATTTTTATTTTATTTTTTTTCAGCTTTTTTATGATGAAAGACCGAATATAGCTGAAATCTGTGGAGTTTATTATACATTTATATATTTTTAATTGGTTTTCATATTATTAATGTGTATAACATTTCGTATGCTTTTTTTCTCTATGTTATTTATACTGTGTTTAGTTTTTTAATGGATTTTGGTAGGTTTATTATAAATTTATATATTTTATGTTTCACTTTCCAGGATTTTTTGCTCCAATGATAAAGGCTAAATCTTTTATATGTTATTTATACTGTGTTTAGTTTTAAAATTGATTTTGGTTAACAAACATTCATCAATAATTTATTTCTGGGCATTGTATTGCTTACAATTAGGATGACGAACAATTTTTGACGGATACGATTCTCGATTCATAGATGTTCAATAGATGGCGCCACTATTTTAAACTTTTAGTATTCCATAAACCAACACTTCCTAAACGTTCGTTTTGGAGGTGTTCCTAAACGAACGGTACATTCAAATTAAATACAATGTCAGTGTATGCAATTAATGCCAATATATATATATATATATATAATACGACGATCAATGTATACGATTGATGTAAAAAAAACAAAAAAATATATTAATAAAAAATCGTAAGGGATATTTTTATAGACAAAATAATGTAGAAGAAAATATTCAAATTAAATCTCATAGGACATACTAAAGAATATAGTACAGTTAATGTAGTACAGTTTGAGGAACATATCTTTTACATTATTTTAATATTTTTTTTAATAATGTCCAATCGTCTGCCGCATTAGCAAGAAAAAAAGTATTTTTTTGCCTATTTCGTTGTTATGTGAAGATAAATTTATTTAAAGTAACAGAAAAAGAAATCACGTGATCAGCGTTTAATAAATTAACCTTTTACATGCCAATGTTCCTTTTTAGGAACACCATCTTTAATATTTTTTTAAAAATAAACTGTGATATCTGTCAGTTTGAAAAAATTACCGTATATTATAGAAGGCATGATTGATTTTTTGAATTTTTTTTTTCAAATATGAATATTTTAGCGTAGAAAAATTTCTAAAAATCTGCTTTTTTCACAATTTTTACAGTACGTAAGAAAAAAAATTCTATAAAATTCCTAAAAATTCAAATCCACCCAAAAATTTCCCCATCGTACTTGCAAAGGACAAGTTTAACGAGTTAATAAAATAAATTAAAATAATAACAAGAAATATTTCCTCAAGACTGCGTAAAAATGCAATGTTCCAAAAAAGGAACATTGGCATGTATCGATATACAAAAGCAGTGACATCACACGTGATCAGTGATTCTGCCGTCAATCAGTGATTCTGCCGTCTGATTACGTAGAAAATTCAGCCGAACTTACAAAGCTGTACGCCCAACAAAAAGGAGACTCTTTAGACGTCGACGCAAATGACATTCGGCAGTTTCTTGGATTACTGTTGTTTAGTGGCTACCACTCAGTACCTGATGAAAATACATATTGGAGCTCTCAGGAAGATTTGCATATCCTAATTGTTAACAATACAATGCCCAGAAATAAATTTCGGATGTTAAAAAAGTATTTCCACATTGTTGATAATAGTAAATTGGAACCAGGTGATAAATTAGGAAAAATTTCTCCCTTTTATAAAGAGGTTGGAAAAAATTTTCGTCAATTTGGATTTTTTTCGTGAAAATATGAGTATCGATGAATCCATGATTCCGTGTTATGGGCACCGTTCGTCTAAGGTGTTCATACGTGGAAAGCCAATTCGCTTTGGTTTCAAAGTTTGGATGATCTGCTCAGCAAATGGTTATCCTTATGCTATGTCTATCTACGGTAGAAAAAGTTCGAAAAATGAAAATTTGCCACTTGGATCAAAAGTTGTCTCCGAACTATTATCTTTTATTGACAATCCAGAGAAACGCAAAATATTTTTCGATAACTTTTTTTACATCATACAGTCTGCTGACAGATTTATCTAACAAAGGCTTTAAGACAATCGGCACAGTGCGACATTCCAAAACGGGACAATGTTCTCTTAAAACAGCAAAAGAAATATCGAAATTTCAACGTGGAGAGTTTGATTACCGATGCGATGGAGAAGTTTATATGTGCCAGTGGAACGATAGTTTTGTTGTAACTATTACATCAAATTTTATCACTCACGAACCATTACGAAGAGCAAAAAGATATGTCCGAGCTATAATAAAAGTCGATTTTCCTTAACCTTACATTATAAAATTATGTAATAAAGGAATGAGTGGAGTACACCTGTTGGACCGACTTCCTGGAAGTTATCGACCAAAGTTACGCAGCAAAATATGGTACTTTATTCCTTGATCATAGTGTGGCATGTAAAATGTTAAATTCTAAAAATTAATCTTTAAAAATTCACCAAAAATCATAAAATGGAGGTAAAGATTCGAAAAAGATTTCATATTAAAGGAATTTTTATGATCTTTTTCGTCATATGAATTTTAAAACCCTCAAATTATTATTATTTTAAATGCAAACTTAAAAAAAGTTACTAAAGCAACTCAAAAATTTAATTTTTAAAAAAATCTAAGAATTTTTCAAAAATCTTTCTAAGTGCACTCCTACACTATAAGAAGAATCGCCATGCAAAATTTCAGCCCTTTTATTTCCCGCGGTTTGGTCTGTACGTTGTATGTCAGTCAGTCAGTCAATCAGTCAGTCAGTCACGGAACTGTTTTATATATACATATTATTGTTACTATTTTTATATCGTAACGTTAACTTCATGCGCACGCATTATTTTTCTATGCTTTTTTTTGTCTTTATAATAGCGTAATTTTCATATGATTTTAAACAACAATAATTTTTAACTGGCATTCAATTCGCTGTTAAAACTTTATATTTACACCCTATTTAAAAGAAGTAGGGTGTAAATTTTTCAAAGAGGATGTTTCAACACCCAACTTCAAAGAAGTAGGGTGTAAATTGTAGGGTAGAAAGTTGGTAAAATCAAAATTTTGTGCAATGTATTTAATTTCTCGATTAAAAGTAGTTTTTTTCTAAAAATTAATTTATTTCGCTTGAAAAGCTAATTATTTTATGCACGCGGTTTATATTATTATTACTATCTTTATATCATAAAGTTAACTTCATACGCGAGCATTATTTTCATATGCTTTTTTTATTATTATCTTTATAATAACTTTATTTTCATATGCTTTTAAACAACTATCGTTTTTATTCATATTATGTTGGTTTTTTATTAATTAAAAATTAAGGGTAATTAATTTCGATTCCGGAAGTTCTTATTATCTTTATTTTCATATGCTTTTTCATTTACGAATTATTCAAATGTTGGTTAAAAAACTTATGTAATTCATACATTTGCGTGAGTTTAATTATTGTAATTAATAAATTTATATTTCTGGAGAGGATGTTTCAGGTTTTAGTGGTACTATGATAAAAGGCTGAATCTACCAAAATTCTGAGGAGTTTATTATGGAGAAAAAAGGAATTTAATATGTAGAGGATGTTTATAGGAGTTTAATGGGGAGAGGAGTTGAATGGTTTGCAGCCCTCAATCAAACACTTCATTTTTTAAGAGGCAACGCTAGAGTCATATCATGGTTCTATTGGAAATTTCAGCTAAACCTGTAATTTCAGATTCTTTTTTTGCCCAAATGATAAAAGGCTAAATCTAGCTGAATTCTGAGGAGTTTATTATAATTTTATATATTTTTTTATTGGGTTTTCATTTTATTCATGTGTATAAGATTTCACATGTTTTTTCCATGTTATTTATAACGTGTTTAGTTTTAAATTAATTTTGGTTAGCAAACATTAGACAATTTGACAATTTTACTTTTCAGATTTTAGTGCTTCAATGATGAAAGGCTGAAATTCCTGAATTCTGAGATGTGTATAACATTTCACATATACTTTTTCTATGTTATTTATACTGTGTTGATTTTGGTTAACAAATATTGTTAAAATCCCGGGCAATGCCGGGTACTTCAGCTAGTCTATATACACTCAAGAGCCAAAACATTATGACCACCCCTACATTTTGCAATGAATTCGCCTGGATGACGTGGAAGGCACGTGATCAGGTGTAAGTGGTATTTAACTGCTGCTGAAGAGTCTGAAGAATCATTCTTTAACTTACTTCTGTGTGTGATGGGAAAGACAGCGGATCTAAGCGACTTTGATAGAGGGCAGATTGTAATGGCTCGAAGGCTCGGAACAAGTATTTCCGAAACTGCACGACTCGTGGGTTGTTCGCGTCCTACAGTTGTTAGTACTTATGCAAAGTGGATGAATGACGGTGAAACCAGAAGTAGACCACATGTTGTTGGACGTCCACACGTTATCAAAGAAAAAGGTCGTCGGAGACTGTCTCGCATGGTGAAGCAAAACCGGAGCCAGACAGTAGCTCAGCTGACAGCCCAATACAATGCAGGGCCAAGTAGAATAGTATCGCAGCACACTGTTCAACAGACACTGTTGGATATGGGACTACGCAGCAAACGTCCCACTTCGCCACAAACGTAGTGTGTCTTTGCTGACCAAGCGTCATCGCCAACTGCGCCTGCGCTGGGCCCGGGAACATCGCGACTGGTCCATGGATCAGTGGGAGAGAGTTGTCTGGTCAGATTAATCACGGTTTGTCATTCATCACGCCGATGGCCGTGTCAGGATACGCCGTCTTCCAGGAGAACTGTTGCTCCCTCAATGTACAGTAGGTCAAACACAGGCCGGTGGTGGCGGTATTATGCTTTGGGGGACGTTCTCTTGCGCGTCTCTGGGACCCGTGGTTGTGGTAGAGCAGACCATGAATGCTACAGGGTATCTGAACATAATTGCGGACCAGTTGCACCCTTACATGGCCTCTGTTTTTCCAGCTGGAAATGAAATGTTCCAACAGGACAACGCCCCGTATCACAAGGCTAAAATTGTGTTGGAGTGGTTCCAGGAACTTGATGCTGAATTCCAGTTAATGTCCTGGCCGCCTAACGCACCGGATCTCAATCCGATAGAACACATTTGGGATGTCATGGGACGGCTGCTCAGAGTTCAAAGACCACCAATTCGCAATATCTCGGATTTGCGTGACCGTTGCTTAAACATCTGGTACAATCTGTCTCCGGCCATCTACCAAGGACTTGTGGCATCCATGCCAAGGCGTGTTGAAGCTGTGTTGCGCGCCAAAGGTGGGTCAACTCGTTATTGTCAAGTGGTCATAATGTTTTGGCTCTTGAGTGTATATAAAACAGTTCGTAACTGACTGACTCACTGACTGACTCACTGACATACAACGCGGAGACGAAACCGATGGACCTAAAGATCTGAAATTTTGCATGGCGATTCTTCTTATAGTGTAGGGGTGCACAAAGAAAGATTTTTGAAAAATTCTTCTTAGATTTTTTTAAATTAAATTTTTAATCTGTTTCTGAATTTTTTTTTAAAGTATGCATTTAAAATAATAATTTGAGGGTTATAAAACTTATATCAGGAGAAAGATCGTAGAAATTCCTTTAAAATAAAATCTTTTTCGAATCCTTACCTCCATTTTCTGATTTTTGGTGAATTTTTAAAGATTAATTTTTAGAATTTAATTTATTAAATGCTGATCATGTGATTTCTTTTTCTGGTACTTTAAATTAATTTATCGTCACGTTCATACCAACGAAATTGACAAAAAAATATTTTTTTTCTTCCTGATGCGGCAGACGATTGGAAATTCTCCAAAAAAAAACATAGTAAAATACAGTAAAAGATATGTTCCTCAAACTGTACTATATTAACTGTACTGTACTCTTTAGTATGTCTTATTATATTTAATTTGAATATTTTCTTCTACATTATTTTGTCTATAAAAATGTCCCTTACGATTTTTTTATAAATATATTTTTTCTTTTTTTTTTTTACATCAATTGCACGTTGATCGTTGTATTTATTATAAACTAGCGGCCCGTCCCGACTTTGTACGGGTTGAACAAAATATTATACCAGTAAATTTCCAGTTGATAGCCAATAAATTGTAAATCTTTTTTTACCTTAATAATAACCTAAATAATACCTTGAATTAATTTTATGTTAGTTAATAATTAAAATAAATTTTTTAAAAGAAAAAGGCGTGCCGGAGAACTGCTAGGTTCGAACCGCTAGCGTCAGGACAGAAGCCCACCGCGATAGCACCACGCTAAGGATCGTTGAAGACTTCGGCCCAAAAAGCGGTAGAGGACAGTAGCGGAAACAATGGAGATTGTTAGGATTAAGCCCCTAACTTTATTTCTACTGATCAGATATACATAATATATAGCCTACGTCCATCTGGAATACTGTACCTTTCAAACAGCGAAAGAATTTTTCAAATAGGTACAGTGGTTCTGAAGATTACCCTCCACGTACAAAATCGCTCTCTCTTTATATATAAGTATAGATAGCACCACGCTAAGGATCGTTGAAGACTTCGGCACAAAAAGCGGTAGAGGACAGTAGCGGTAACAATGGAGATTGTTAGGATCAAGCCCCTAACTTTATTTCTACTGATTAGATATACATAATATATAGCCTATGTCCATCTGGAATAATGTACCTTTCAAACAGTGGAAGAATTTTTCAAATAGGTGCAGTGGTTCTGGAGATTACCCTCCACGTACAAAATCGCTCTCTCTTTATATATAAGTATAGATAGCACCACGCTAAGGATCGTTGAAGACTTCGGCACAAAAAGCGGTAGAGGACAGTAGCGGTAACAATGGAGATTGTTAGGATCAAGCCCCTAACTTTATTTCTACTGATTAGATATACATAATATATAGCCTATGTCCATCTGGAATAATGTACCTTTCAAACAGTGGAAGAATTTTTCAAATAGGTGCAGTGGTTCTGGAGATTACCCTCCACGTACAAAATCGCTCTCTCTTTATATATAAGTATAGATAGCACCACGCTAAGGATCGTTGAAGACTTCGGCACAAAAAGCGGTAGAGGACAGTAGCGGTAACAATGGAGATTGTTAGGATCAAGCCCCTAACTTTATTTCTACTGATTAGATATACATAATATATAGCCTATGTCCATCTGGAATAATGTACCTTTCAAACAGTGGAAGAATTTTTCAAATAGGTGCAGTGGTTCTGGAGATTACCCTCCACGTACAAAATCGCTCTCTCTTTATATATAAGTATAGATAGCACCACGCTAAGGATCGTTGAAGACTTCGGCACAAAAAGCGGTAGAGGACAGTAGCGGTAACAATGGAGATTGTTAGGATCAAGCCCCTAACTTTATTTCTACTGATTAGATATACATAATATATAGCCTATGTCCATCTGGAATAATGTACCTTTCAAACAGTGGAAGAATTTTTCAAATAGGTGCAGTGGTTCTGGAGATTACCCTCCACGTACAAAATCGCTCTCTCTTTATATATAAGTATAGATAGCACCACGCTAAGGATCGTTGAAGACTTCGGCACAAAAAGCGGTAGAGGACAGTAGCGGTAACAATGGAGATTGTTAGGATCAAGCCCCTAACTTTATTTCTACTGATTAGATATACATAATATATAGCCTATGTCCATCTGGAATAATGTACCTTTCAAACAGTGGAAGAATTTTTCAAATAGGTGCAGTGGTTCTGGAGATTACCCTCCACGTACAAAATCGCTCTCTCTTTATATATAAGTATATAGAGCCCGACTTTGACCCAATGGGGCCCTGGGCAAAGCAGACTTTGGGGGCCCCCTCCAAGGACAGATCCAAAGGGGGGCACGTCCTCCCCCGAGGACCAGATTTCCACATGAACATGTGGGACACTCACCCAGGCCCCCCCATAAATTGGGACCAGAAATTCAAAATATTTCCGACCAGTAAGGGAAAAATTTGAAAATAATAATAATAATAATAAGTGCTAATTAATTAATTTACTTTTTAATGTTAATAAATAAATTCATGAAATTTTCTTTTGAAATTCAAAATAGATCACAGCCTGGAGTTATTACAACCCCCCCTCCCCAAAAAAAAATAAAAGAAGAAGAAATGCTTACGGATGTACGTAGTATGCTTTCACTATAGTGGGTGCACTGTGCCCCACTATAGTGAAATAGAAATAGGAAATATAGAAAATACGGAAACCGTTTTTAATTTGCGTACATATAGGAAATTTTCAAAAATATGTACAACTTAATAATAAATTAGGGGGCCCCATAATTTTAGGGGCCCTGGGCAAGTGCCCCACTTGCCCATGCGGAAATCTGGGCCTGTAGTATAGATTATAGAAGTATAGATACACATTGGTATCTCAAAATTAGAGTAAGAGATGAAATAAAAATACAAAAATAAAAAAAGGATTTTAAGTAAAGAATGTTTTTTTAATTATTTTAAGCACCTAAAATAATATTCAAATTAATATTACGTTACTTAATAATTGTGTGCACGCCGCCATCTTGGATTTTTTTGCGCCAACTTGGCGATTTTACCGTGTTTTGAGGAGTGGAAAAATTTCTCGCCAATGTGTTTTAAGCGGTGTTTTCAAAACGCTGGACTTTGAATTTTTTAGCTTTTTTAATAAAAAGCACCTGTTTAAATTATGAAACTTAGAAAAAATTTTGAAAAATCATTTAAACGTTGGACTTAGATTTATTTTTGGGTTTTTAATAAAAACCACTTTTTTAAATTATGAAACTTTGAAATTTTTTTGAAAAAATCATTCTCAAATATTGGAAATTTTGGGTTTTTCTTTTAGCTTTTTTAATAAAAACGACCTTTTTAAATTATGAAACTTAGAAATATTTTTGAAAAATCATTTAATCGTAGGACTGAGATTTTTTTTTGTCATTTTTAATTAAAAACTACCTTTTCAAATTATGATCCATATGAAAAATTTGGTCAAATGAATTTTACTTACAGATAAAATTTCAATGCCATGTATTCAGTTTGCCCTAACTCTTTAACTAATAGCAATGAATCACCAAAATATTATGCCAATATATTGTTAATTAGAAAAAAAATACAGCATTTTCGTACCACCTAAATAACTTGCAATTTAAAAATTATCTCGAATTCAGCTTTGAAAAATTCAGATTTGACCTTAACCAAATATTTGGTGCATACAATAAAATCGGAACAAGGATTATTTGACCATTTATCCTGCTGTGTTGGAAATAAGAAAAAAAAAAAACCTTTTCCTAAACCAATAACTTAACCTTAACTAACTTCTTAACTTAGGTTCCTGGGGAGAGAGAAGTTGAACTTCAGTTATTTAAATTTATTTGTAATCCACTACAACTTGGAATTATAAAATATTTTAAAATATATTGTATTTAAAATGTATACTGTATTTTACATTTTACGAAAAAATGATGGCAGATAATTTTTACTTCAAATAAATGAAATGGTGTATCATTATAGTATACTAATTGACAATGGATAAACAAAATTAAAAGTAACTTAAATTTAATAAGTTAACGAAAAACTGATAATGGATTAAAAAATTTTTCAACAAAAAGACTCTTAGTTTTAAAAATAATTTACTCTTTTGAGTATAATCAATTTGACTCAGATTTCCAGTTCAAGGCCGAGTTCTGACGTAAAATTATTAAACTGTAATTAAAAGATCACATCAGAAATAACTGTTTGATCTTAAAATTAGAGAATTTGACATTGAGTTATTTTTACCAGAACGCAATAATTATCGCCATGCGAAATGCGCCAAACCCTGGCGGACAAAATCCAAGATGGCGGCCGTGCACACAAATCTAGAGTATTCCCCCTAACTTTATTTCTACTGATCAGATATACATAATATATAGCCTATGTCCATCTGGAATAATGTACCTTTCAAATAGTGAAAGAATTTTTCAAATAGGTGCAGTGGTTCCGGAGATTACCCTCCACGTACAAAATCCGCTCTCTCTTTATATATTAGTATAGATATGTTTAAACATATTTTTGGCATTAATTGCATACATTGACCCTTGTATTTAATTTGAATGTACTCCGTAGCGAAGTACGGGTTTTCAGCTAGTATATATATATATATATATATATATATAATAAATGCGAAGATCAATGTATACAATTGATGTAAAATATATATATATATATGTATGTATTTATAAAAAAATCGTAAGGGATATTTATTTTTTTTGGATAATATCCAATCGTCTGCTGCATTAGAAAGAAAAAAAAAATTTTTTTTGTCTATTTAGTTGTTATGCACGTGACGATACATTTATTTAAAGTACCAGACAAAGAAATAACGTGATCAGCATTTAATAAATTAAATTCTAAAAATGAATCTTTAAAAATTCACCCAAAATCAGAAAATGAGGGTAAAGGTTCGAAAAATATTTTATTTTAAAGTAATTTTTATCATCTTTCTCGTGATATAAATTTTATAACCCTAAAATTATTATTTTAAATGCAAACTTAAAAAAAGTTGCAAAAACAGCTTAAAAATTTAATTTAAAAAAAATCTAAGAAGAATTTTTCAAAAACCGTTCTTAGTGCACCCCTACACTATAAGAAGAATCGCCATGCAAAATTTCAGCCCTGTAGGTCCAGCGGTTTGGTCTGTGCGTTGTATGTCAGTGAGTCAGTCAGTCAGTCAGTCAGTTACGGAACTTCTTTATATATATAGATTATTGATCCTTGAACTCTTTCCTTAAGAAATTGAAAAGTCCGTACTTAATATGAGAGATGGCACCACTGCACTGATTTTGTTAGAACTCTCACATTTAGCATGCTTCAAAAGCATACATGTCAAATTGTTGTCAGATTTGACTTTTAATCTGTGACTGACGGCCATTTTCGTCGGTCAACTCTTGTTACAGCTCATATATTGGAGAAAGACGAGTGCCGCGTGTTAATAAAATATCTATATATTTAAGTTGCTAAGCAGACTTTCTGGGCTTAAGAAAAAAATACTGCATCAATTTATTTCATTTTGGTCTTAAACGATAGATTGTAATCTGTAGATTTGTCAAATTTGGTTTTTGTAACCGCAATTTCTATAAATAAGTGATAATTTATAATTTATAATTTATAATTGATTTCTGCGCATGCTCAGTGGCATGTTTAAATCTGGCTTTAGAAACTCACTGTATCTGCGTATGCTCAATGACATGTTTTAATGATAAACACGTTTATTCCGAGGAGTCTCTCTCTCTCTCTCTTTCTCTGCCATTTCTATTTTTATGATAATTATGAATGTATAAGATTAAACCTGATGGAAATTGTTTATTTTTAGCTGTATAATTAGCGATAATTTACAATTGAAAAATTGCTTTCTGCGCATGCTCAGTGGCATTTTTAAATCTGGCTTTAGATACTCACTAAGCACGAGGCCGTTTAAACACATTAGTTTGTTTATGCACATTATTATGATTTTCAACATTTTGCAATGATGTGTTGAGTATAATTTGTGTATTAGGGCATTTATTTACTATCTAGCCGTCATGTTTTGACGGGTACCAACTAGTTTATTTTTAAAAAGCAAATCGGAGGTTGAATATAAATCCAGGCTTGATAAATATTATGGCAAGTCTGCGCCTTCGCGTAGAGGGATTTACAAGAGGTTTATTCATATTCGTTGGGACCTAATGAGCGCAAGTGACGCTGGACAACCTGATGAGGTCATTAAGCCAGAAATTATTGAAATATTCATGATGTGGTGATAAAGAATAAAAGATTAAAAGTGCTTGAGATTTCGGATGATGTTGGCATCTCATCAGAGCACTACGGAATCATCAGCATGAATATTTGTATATGAGAGAGTAGTCGGCACGGTGGGTGCCATACTCGCTAACAATTGTTCAAAAGCGGGAATGAGTGAACTCCTTGAATCACAATTTGAAGCTGTTTCAAAGGAATCCAGATGCATTTTTGCGTAACGGTTGATGGAACATGAATACATCACTTCCAACCAGGAACGAAAGAACAGTCAAAATACTGGGTTGAAGAAGGTGAACCTGAACTATAGAAAGCTCAAAACGGTTCTTTCAGCAGGTTCGTTGGGAGCGCTACGATCAACTTTTGCTACACAAGGGTTAATTACACCGGGACTTACAATTTAATGCCGATGAATAGTGGGATTCGAACTCACAGGCTCTGGAACCGAATGCTAGTACCCTAGCCATTCGATCATCACCTGGCTCAGCAGGAATGGAAATGGCCCCTGTTTATGGAACGACCGTGGTTTTATCTTTATTGGCTACTACAGAAAGGGCAAATCAATCATGGAACAGCACTTTGTATCTCACTCTATCATTTAAATAGTTAAATTTAAATTAAAAGGCCACATTTAGCGAATAAAAGGTTCAAATAGGCATCGAATTCCAATTTCCGAAGTTATATATATATATATATATATATATATAACTTCAATATCGAATGAAGTTATATATATATGAAGTTATATATATATATATATATAAATTCAACGTCCAAATATATATATATATATATATATATATATATATTTGGACCAACTGTTTCGATCTGAAGGGGGTTGAAGACCCTAAGTATGTCACCAGTCAATATTTCGCCAATAATAGCTTGTTCATCGAGGAAAAAATACTTTGATAATATATTTGCTACGCCACAGGCTCCCAAATTGTGATCTGTTGGATTCCACTGATAAAATTCGGGGTTCCACAGTTAATTCCTGCTTCCTAATTTTGTAAAACTGCGTGGCTTTTCAGTGTGATTTATTCAATAGATGTTGGAAATTGGGAGCAGTTCTCTCTCGATCAAGGGATCAACGTCAAATTAAAAAAATAGAAATTCCCGGTTAAAAGAAAACAAGGCAATCGGGATCGCGCAAAATTTTCTCAGAAACTTCATCCATATTTTGAGAATAAACAAAACTGCGTGCCTTTTCGTTGTGATTGATTCAATCGATGTTGGAAATTGGGAGCGATTCTCTCCCAATCAAGGGAGCAACGTTAAATTGAAAAACAAAATTCCCGGTAAAAAGAGAACAAGGCAATCGTGACCGCGCAAAATTTTCCCAGAAACTTCATCCATAAACAAAACTGCGTGGCTTTTCAGTGTGATTTATTCAATAGATGTTGGAAATTGGGAGCAGTTCTCTCTCGATCAAGAGATCAACGTCAAATTAAAAAAAAAGAAATTCCCGGTTAAAAGAAAACAAGGCAATCGGGATCGCGCAAAATTTTCTCAGAAACTTCATCCATATTTTGAGAATAAACAAAACTGCATGCCTTTTCAGTGTGATTTATTCAATCGATGTTGGAAATTGGGAGCGATTCTCTCCCAATCAAAGGATCAACGTTAAATTGAAAAAAAAAAATTCCCGGTAAAAAGAGATCAAGGCAATCGTGACCGCGCAAAATTTTCCCAGAAACTTCATCCATAAACAAAACTGCGTGGCTTTTCAGTGTGATTTATTCAATAGATGTTGGAAATTGGGAGCAATTCTCTCTAGATAAAGGGAGCAACGTCAAATTGGATGGAGAAAAACTCCCTGTAAAAAGAAACCAAGGCAATCGGGATCGCGCAAAATTTTCTCAAAAACGTTATTCATATTTGAACAAAGAATAATACCTTCTCCGTGTGATTTAATTTTAAGAAAAAATTGAAAAGTTAAAAGCGATTGAAATGCCGCAAATTTTTCAAAGATTGTATAAAAATGTCGTAAGTCTTTTCTACCTGATAGCTAGAATTGGAGTGCATGGAACATGTGCATCGGAATATACCCATACTGTTTTTCACGTCTTCCTTCAAAAATTTCAGATGACCCTGATGTATACACAGTCAGAAAGAAACATCTGATAATTTTTTTATTGTTATTAACTTATACATAAACTGTTACGATTCATGTACTCTTTCCATTGATGCCACTTTTGTCACCCAATACTATGCTTACAGCCATACGTCTATGCAATTATAATGAATTATTTTCATCAAACCTCATAAGGATGTGGGCAGTGGAAAACATCAAACAATACTCCTCTTTATCTATATATATAAAACAGTTCCGTAACTGACTGACTGACTGACTGACATACAAAGCACAGACCAAACCGCTGGACCTACAGGGCTGAAATTTTGCATGGCGATTCTTCTTATAGTGTAGGGGTGCACTAAGAACGGTTTTTGAAAAATTCTTCTTAGATTTTTTTAAATTAAATATTTAAGCTGTTTTTGTAGCATTTTTTAAAGTTTGAATTTAAAATAGTAATTTGAGGGTTATAAAATTTATATCACGAGAAATATCATAAAAATTCCTTTAAAGTAAAATTATTTTCGAATCTTTACCTCCATTTTCTGATTTTTGGGGAATTTTTAAAAATTTATTTTCAGAATTTAATTTATTAAATGCTGATCACGTTATTTCTTTTTCTGGTACTTTAAATTAATTTATCGTCACGTTCATAGCAATGAAATAGACAAAAAAATAATTTTTTTTCTTGATAATGCGGCAGACGATTGGAAATTATCCAAAAAAATTAAAATACAGTAAAAGATATGTTCCTCGAACTGTACTATATTTACTGTACTATATTCTTTAGTATGTTCTATTAGATTTTATTTGAATATTTTGTTCTACATTATTTTATCTATAAAATTATCCGTTACGATTTTTTTATAAATATATTTTTCAGGTTTTTTTATATCAATTGCATGCATTGATCGTTGTATTTATTATAAATATATTTAAACATAGTTTTGGCATTAATTGCATACATTGACCGTTGTATTTAATTTGAATGTACTCCGTAGCGAAGTACGGGTTTTCAGCTAGTAAATGTATAAGACAACTCACTCGGCTATAACAAACACAGACCGCGTATTCTTTGCGTGACATGTTTGCGTCCCGTCATTATTTTGATGGGGAAATACCTGCAAAAACATGTTCTGTGATAAAAATGGAAAGTCTGGGTGCAAATTATGGGTAGCTTATTTCCAGCAGTTCCAGTCTTACATTCGACTCACTTTTATTATATCAGTGAAGTAAGAGGAAAGTTCGATATAGTGTTATTTTTGCTGACCTCGGAAAGATAATTATGTTTTTGTTTAGATTCGAGGAAACTCACGCAGTTCCGTGTCAAAAGGGACTTTGATGAGACTGATTTATTATTTACATTTATTTCTTGTACGAGCACTGTTATACCATCCAAAAAATAACGCTTTTTCTCGAGAGAGGTAAATTGTATTTACGTGTCAAAAACAAGCAAAAAAAGTGCAAGATAATTTAAGGAAAATGTGTTTTTCCTAAAATACTTAATGACACAAAATATTATAATGAATTATACATTTTATGCAACTCGTGTTAGCTGAATGAATCAAGCAAAATTATCGTATTACTGTCTTCATGCTTAAGGAAAATTTTATTGACTCAAAGCATTCTAAAGAGGCAGTTATCTTAAATTATCACAGTGAAACTCTTATGAATATTGCATCGGGTAAGCGGACAATACGTTGTAACAAAGGCTTCAACAGATATCAAATCACATCTTACAAATTGGCTGGATTATTCCATTTAGGTACAGCTTTGTTAGACGCACCTCCCTGCCAAGTTTGGCGATTTTGTGCATGGCGTGGTGTGCATGGCGAGATTTTGTTTTTTGCGGATTAAGTCATGTGTGGTTGTGGCAGTAATTAGATTGGGAGTTTAAATTTAATAATAAATAATGAGATTTATAATTTTGATTGTTTTCTTAACTTTTAACATTAGCGCAGAGTTGAGAATTTTATTTTCTTGATTGCATGTAAAATGCATGCGCAGTTTGCATATAAAATGCATGAGCAGTTTGCCTATTAAATGCAAATGGAATATCTATTTTTAATATTTATTTTCTTGTTTTCTTATAAACATTATGCATTTGCATATAACTTTTCGCCAATGGAGGTGCGTAGGCGTAAAAAAATTTGGCGCCAACTTTTCGCCAACAGAGGTGCGTCTGACAAAGCTGTTCCGCAATTTATGCACCGCGGGTTGATAGAATGAATCAAATGAGAGAGAGTGAAGAAACTGCATTACTACACGCAGGAAAATAGAAAATTTTCTTGATTTAAAGCATTACGAAGAAGCGATTATGAAAATCATAAGGGACCATCGCATAAATATTGAGTCTTAAGTGGGAATAATGCGGTAAGTGAGTGATCATATCATAAGCGAGTGTTGTGAAGAATGGTTAGAACATATTCAAGTGCAAAGCAAGAAAATGTTGTTTATTTAAAACATTCTGAAGAAACAATTATAAAAATCGTTAGGGATCATCGCATTAATATTGAATCTAAAGTGTAAACAATACACAGTTATGAAGATTTCTGTCTGAAAGGCTGAAGCATATTAAAGGGGAAAGTAAATTTTATTTATTTAAAGCATTTTATAGAAACGATAAAATCATCGTGCCACGTCATCGAAGTCATCGTGTTCTGAGCTGTTCTAAAAGTTTCAAATGTCTATCTAGTCGGGACGTTAGTTAAAAATCGATTGCAAGATTTGTACCGGACAAACACACAAACACGCTAATAAAAACATGGTAATGATTTCAATTCATTCACCGTTAGTCATGGGTATCTACGTCTTATGTGCGAGCAGCGGCATGTCTGGCTGTATTTAGCATTGTGGGGTAATTTCCAAAGCTTCATTTCCTTTCATTCTGAAGTAACACATAAGAAAAATCCTCTTTCAAACGAAAAATATGTTTTTGCAGTGTAAAGAGTGTCCTAAATCGTAGTTTTTAGAAAAACGGGATAAAAAATAGCGACTTTTGTAAAGTCAGTGTTTTTAAGTTTAATTTTTAATTTTTTAAAGTAAAATTTTCCAATTTTATTTTTGTTGAGTAAAGAGTGTCAAGTCCTTGACTGGAACATAACCCCTTTAACACTAACATGTTTGTTTTTGGTTTCACATATCCTAAATTTTCCCTGATGAATAAAAATATTTAGGAGTGGAATTGGACTTAACATTCTGTACCCTGCAGAAGCCCTTGATTTTTCAAACCTGCGTGGTTTGATAACTCAATTTAGCCCATTTTGGACTTAAGGCTGCTATGTACTAACCCCATTGGATTCGCTCACCTCAATGTTAACCTATGGAGAAAATGTGTCCATGGATTGCCGACTTGGATTCAAAGATTTTTTTTTTAATTCTACTCCGTCATAGAGAAAGAAATTTTACATTTGTGTACATTTTTCGTTTTTTTTAAATGTAATTAATATTTTTAAATTTAAATTATTCGGGGAAAAATCTGGTATAGTGTGTTTTAAACGCTCATAAACTCCTTCGGTGGTCGAAATTTATAAAATGAATCCTGTAGCGCTTTGCAGAAAAGTTCGGGCTATCCGACAATACCAATTTTATTTGATTATCAGCATTTATGTACCTGTAAATAGTTGACAAAAATATAATTTAAATAAAAAATTTGGGGGCAGCGCTTAACCCCCCTATAGAGAGAGAGCCATTACAATCCCTCGAAATGTCAATCCTAAGGGGGGGGGGGATTCTCGAACTGTCAACTGGACTCCTCTCACCACAACAGTCTGCAAGAACAGGAAAAGGAGAATACGATTTTTTTCTTAGTACATAGCAGCCTTAACACCCTTTGCACAGCAAACATAGAAATAATAATGATTTCAAAAGCATAATAAACAAAGAATTTTCTCGGTGAATGCGATTTATCCTGTGAAACAAATTCTGTTTTCGGTTTTTGATCTTGTAAATGTAATATAACTCCGAATCATTTTGACAAAATTTAACGATTTCGCCTTCAAAAATAAGGAAGCATAAATGAAAATACTTTTGTTGACGTTACTTTTTAAATTTTATAATCGATAATAAGCAGACTGTAATTCTACTAACAAACATTTATTAAATTCGTCAACACCTCGAAAAAGAACACTACAAAAAACTTCATTATTGGATACAACTGTGGAACGCACCAAAACATCCGTCCACATTTTTTAATAACATTCATTTTTCTACTATTTTCGGTAACTCCCAAGCAAAAGCTTGGCGAGCAGCCAGTTCGCCAAATGGCGTAGAATCGCTCTAAAAAGGGCGCCAACAACTTTGTTTCTTGTTAATATAGAAATACCATTTCATATATTCACTACTGCGTGTAGGAAAATGAAAAATTTTCACTTAACATAAAAATGTTTTTTTATCCTAGATCTTTCTTCACAAAAACACAAAGAGCCTCCATTCGTGCATTGACCCTGAAAGTCTTCCACAGGAGTACGACGGGTGTCTGGAACAATCCGAGCTCATAAATTTGTTCGAAAGACTGTATGAGAAAGAAGATTTCTTTATCAAGTATTCAACGTATGGCTTCATCAGAAAGATGAAATAAGCAGTTCCTTTGTTGCCACATATATCCTGTACATTTATATTAAAATAAAATTGTGTTTTCCTTTTCTGTTTTGAGTGATATTTTGACTTAATCGCTTCACATACTTTGAGTTGCTATGCGCCTAAGGCCGTCTGCACACGGGGCAACTCAAAAGAAACTGATAACTGACTCGAATCACAAACCAGTCAGTGTTGAGTCGTAACCTATGTAATTGAATGGAGCCACGCACACGGCGCAACTGGTTACAAACCCGGTCGACGGGGTATCTTAAACTTTTGTATCTTAAACATGCTTTCGTACCAAATCAAATCTAATAGGACATTCAAATTAAATCTAATAGGACATACTAAAGAATATAGCACAGTTAATATAGTACAGTTTGAGGAGCATATCTTTTACTGTATTTCAATTTTTTTTTGGATAATGTCCAATCGTCTGCCACATTAGCAAGAAAAAAATTATTTTTTTTTGTCTATTTGGTTGTTATGCACGTGACGATAAATTTATTTAAAGTACCAGAAAAAGAAATCACGTGATCAGCATTTAATAAATTAAATTCTAAAAATGAATCTTTAAAAATTCACCAAAAATCAGAAAATGAAGGTAAAGATTCGAAAAAGATTTCATTTTAAAATCCCCGCTTTGTGCGAATTGTTAATTTAGAATTACGCATCTTATTCTTAGTTTAAAAATCGAAGTTTAAACATTATAAACAATTTTTTCCCCTAGATGGCGCGCGCTAGCTTTATTTTATTTTATCGTTATTAATCGCACTGAACTTTTAAATTTAAAAATCGTTTGCTTTCATTATCATTCTGTTATTTCATTAATGTGTTTCTTTATTGGCAACATCCGCGTAGGTGTACATTATTCTTTTTGCATGTAAAAACATATTATTCCTAGAAGGTGGTTTTTTGTGACGATCCCTTTCTCTCTCTTCACATTTAACCAAAATAGATAAATGAGGTACCATTTTAAAGACTAAGTTACGAAAAAGATTAACGATATTTAAAATTAGGGTCCTCGAAACACTAGAGGGGAGGGGATTCCTAATGCCGAATTTCTCTAAATATTTAATGGTGACTGACAAAGTGCAGTCATCCATCCTACTTTGGAAAGAACCATTGTCTATCACCAATTGTGGTGCGAAAATTGAAAGCGCAAGACGACAAAATAAACAGAGCCTGCCTTGGTGGGCGGTCCTTTTAAGGGTATTATGTTCTAACCCTATTCGATTCGCTCACTTCAGTGTTTACCTATGGAGAAAATTAGTGCAAGGAATGCCGATTTGGATTTAAAGATTTATTTAAAAAATTGTACTCCGTAATAGGGAAAGAAATTTTACACCTTGGTGTATTTTTCGTGTTTTAAAAAAATTGCGAATAATATTTTAAAATTTTAAATGTTCGGGGAGGGGGGGCTGAGAGAGTGTGTTTTAAACGCTTATGAATTCCTTTTGTGGATGAAATTTATACAATGAATCTCGTTGCAAGATGCAGAAAAGTTCAGGCTATCTGAAAATGCCATTTTTATTGGACATTTATGTAGCTGTAAATAGTAGACAAATTTTCTCCAATGTTTAACATTAAGGTGAGGAAATCCAATAGGGTTAGTACACAGCATCCTTAAGTAAAAATATTGGGTAAAGGTCTTAAAAAAGAAGCTGATAAAGCACAGATTCTTTAAACAAACAAAACAAGGAACACATCGATATAAAATTGACATATCCGATGAAATTTTATGAATCAAAAAGAGGAAAATATACTGATTATGAGGAACGTCATTTACGTGTTTCTTAGACATTTCATAATTGTACGTATACGTTTTTCATAATTGTACGTAAATTAATCAAAATCCCAGAAAAAACTTCAGTTGAAAGCAACGATAAATTAATTCAGTTACACGTTTTAGTAATCCCCCTGGACTTCATTCATATGTATTTAAACCAACAAAAATAGGAGAAAATTTTACCAAGGTTTAGTTAGAGCCATAGTGTTTGACATATGAGGCGTTGAAAGGCAAAGTGGTGTAAGTCACATTTTCAACTTTTTTTTATTTGAGGGCAAAAATGTAATCTCCATATTCAATTTATAGTGGAATTGCAAATAATTATTATTTGCAATATTATAATAATTATTATGAATTATAATTTGTTTAATTTATAATGAAATTTTTTGTAGTTTTTGCAGTAAAACACTTTGGACTTACACCACTTGACTTTCTGACTTACACCACTTTGCCTTTCACCGCCTCATATGTAATATAACAATAGTGTAAGCACTGACGAGCCCTGTTGCTGTACTTATGAACAATAGGAAAAGTACTATTTTATTAAAAGTATTTATCATAATTGTTCTGCGTAGGTACTTAACATTTCAAGCATATTGATTTGTTGTAGGATGTTTTTCATAAACTTAAAAAAAACACGTAATATTTTCATTTTACTCTCTATCAACAAATCAACAAATACTAGGATATTCGTAACGTGATGTCTAAGTAAGATAAATTAAATGATTAGAATCACAAAGGATTTGCTCTAAAACCATATATAAGTATGGATCCAATCCAATAGAAAAAGGGATATTTAGGATTACGTGTGGTAAGCTTTAAAAAGTCTGAAAAATATTCCCGTTTTCTGGACGAATTTAGATATTATTGTGCATTGATTTTAGTTCCTATTATAAGTACAGTAAGAATTTTTTCTTAAGCAAGATAAATACAAAATTAAAATGGTATTAAAAGATCAGGATTTAACGCTATTGCCCAGATGAGATTTTCCTCATAATGGAATTTTAATCTGTAGACGGATAAATTACAACAGTATGAAAAATATTCTAATTTCTTATTTGCTATTAACAAATTCTGTATTAATTGGCCTAAAATTTTATTTAATTTGCTCTTTGTAAAATTAAATTGCTTTGATATAAAACAAACATAGAATTCAAACAGAATCAGAGAGCTTTTTAAATAAAAACTGCGGTATAATGTTGCTGTGCATTGCCTAAAAACTGAATTTTAAGCTGTGTGGAGACACCTTAAAAATATAGGAAAAATATTCAGTTTATTTTCTTTAATGTTAATGAATATCATCTACGATGAGTTAATTTCTCTTTTGATAAAGTTAAATCGATCTAAAATAAAAATAAAATTCGAACAGTTTCTTAGAGTTATAAGATTTGGATATAGCACTACAATACAGAGAAGAAGAAAAAAAATTTATTTTTTACCAAAAACTGAAATCTAAATGTAAAATAATATCCTACATAAGTACAAAAATTACTCTCCCTTTCTACCATGTAAATATGTGGACTACATCTAACTACGATTTTATTTCATAGTGCTTTGAGCAGAATGCTTCAAGCTTCAATTCAGGAATGTAAATCTTGAGAAACATATTTATTGCACTTCTGCTAACCTACTAGACAAAGAGGATCAAGATGGTTATCAAGAGAGCTTCCCACTCTCTTAAGCTTTAGTGACATCCTGCTAAACACACATGTTTTTCCCCTTTTTTGTGAAATTGAGAACACAAGCTGCGAAAAGCTATAATAAAGTAAAGTATGAGTCTGACAAGGATTACAGAATGGGGATCTAGTATTGCAAGGTTAATTCTTCCCCGCAGACAAACTAATTGTATTTTTTCCCCAGAGTTCATACATAACTTCCCTCAGGCATAGAGACTGAGATAATGACAGAAGTTTAAAGAAAAAGCTCTGTAAAAATGGAATACTGTTTCAGGCTGAAATGTTTCTGGGTTGCAAATTTACATGTTTTAGGTATCGCATAAACATGCTTTCGTACCCTTTCAGTTATAATTCCATTTTTGTAATATACGTAAAACTGCATGCATGCACTGATACTAAATCATGCAAACAGTTTACCGACATATATATATGTATGTACGTATATATATATATATATATATATATATATATATATATATATATATATATATATATATATATATATATATATGTATATATGTATGTATGTATGTATGTATGTATGTATGTATGTATATATATATATAAATATATATATATATATATATGTATATATGTATGTATGTATGTATGTATATATGTATGTATATATGCACACACACACACACGCATATATATATATATATATATATATATATATATATATATATATATATATATATATATATATATATATATATATATATATATATATGTATATATGTATATATATATATATATATGTATATACGTATGTATGTATGTATATATGTATATATGTATGTATACACACACACACACACACACACATATATATATATATATATATATAGTATCAGCGCATACATGCTGTTTAAAGTATATTACAAAAAAGGGAGGGCAACAAGTAGGGTACAAAAGCATGTTTAAGATACAAATATAGGATATCCAAAACATGTAAAAATACAAATATGGGATATCCAAAACATGTCGCTACCCAGAAACATTACACCCTGAAACAGCACTTCATTTTTACAGAGAGTTCAGCTATGAAAAATGTAAAAAAAAAACCACATTTCCATTAAAAACGAGCGTTTGTATCAAGATGCGTATCAGGAATCGGGAGTCTATGGACGGTGCTTTGAATCATGCCAGCGCATCAAACTTTGATGTACGAGTACGACATAGCCATGATCCATTTGATATCAGTCTTTCGCTATAACATCCAAAAATGATACGAACTGCAGATACGCTGATTGTGGGCATCACAACGAAAGGCAAAGTGGATCATATGCGAATGTGCTGTGTGGGGAAATTACCTGGGGAATTACCTGGTTGATGATAAGTACACTGAAGTGCCACTGAATTAGGGATAGCAAAGCCTATGAAAATTGTGTAGCGCTGCGCATCATGTATGCGCAAGTGGGGGCGCTGTGGTAACTGCATATATAGCGCGTACTGTGGTTGTTCTGAATTAGTTGTTGGAATTGCCAGTATGGGTAAACTGCCTGATTTAGACGCCTTCGATCGCGGACAAATCGGAGGTGCGCGACGCATGGGCCATTCAATTTCCGAAATCGTCAGACAGCTAGGATTTTCAAGGTCGACAGTGTCAAGAGTATACCAAGAATACATGGATGGTCGAAAAAAAACTAGCGATCGGGAAAACTGCAAAGGACAATTAGCCTTGACAGTGCGTGGTGAGAGACGGCTCAGGCGTATTGTACGTAGCCAGCGAAGCCAAACATTAGCTCAAATTACCACCCAGTTTAATGACGGTGCCAGTCGTACAGTCAGTAAACGGACTATGCAACGCTCGCTTCACCGTATGGGTTTCGGGAGCCGTCGACCTACGACAGTACCATTGCTCTATACTCGTCATCGGGCTGCACGCCTTGCCTGGGCAAAAGAGCACAGAGAATGGAGTGTAGAGGACTGGAAACGAGTAGCATGGAGTGATGAGTCTCGATTCCGACTACTTAACGCCGACGGGAGGCTGAGAATATGGCGTCAGGCTCATGAAGCCATGGATCCTGCATGCCTGGGTGGAACTGTACAAGGGCATGGTGGCTCAATCATGGTCTGGGGTGTTTTTTCGTGGCACAGTTTGGGATCTTCGGTGCGTGTACCAACCTCCCTCAATGCAATTCGGTACGTAGAGTTGCTGGGTGATCAACTCCATCCGTTTATGCTGTTCTGTTATCCGCACGGTAATGGAGTTTTCCAGCAAGACAACTGTACCTCTCACAAGTCCCGGTTGGCTACTGGTCTCACAAGTCCCGGCCCAACTCGTTACTAGGTAGGTATCCCTATTTCAGTGGCACTTCAGTGTATATGACAATACGAAAGCAAGACTTCGTATCATCATTCTTGAGTCATGCTGCGCATATGGTTTACTGATCTAAGGGCAGTCCCGTCCTTACAAAGTCGTTTATCTACAAATTAGAGCAAGTTCATAACCCCATTCTTTATGGACAGCAACACGAGTACATCTATCAAGTTTCGAGACTTCATACAGTGGAATATCGATCGATCGTTTTCCCGTATGTATCGTTTATTTCACACAGATCCTTAAAAAAATCCATTTGAAAACAAGCAAACACAGACCGCATGGATCGTTCCTAGATCCATCGTTTTCTCGCAATATTCGTTCAGAATATCGCAGCTTTATATTAATTTATCGGATCGATCATTTTTTCATAATAACTGAACCTGAAATATAAATGTCTGGATTGAGCTAGAATGACGCTCTAATTAAACAATGAGCATAGCATTTGAGATGCACGGTCTCGTATTTTTGTTCTCTCCTGTTTAGCCTGGTTTCGCGTTATAGTACCACTCCCATTATTTGTTCGTCGTTGGTGTTCCTTAATTCTTTAGCCCCTGGAGTATCCTATCTTCGGCAACTCATTCCGAATTCTCCGACTATTCAACATTTCTGTTCTTATCAGCAATGGCTCACAGTCAGCCGACCTGAGCGGTTCCTGCTGCTCTCTGGCTTTTCTGTTGGCCTTGGGATGGAGGCTCCCTGGTGCTTGGTCTAGGGTGTGAGAAGTTTCTGTTTGCTGCAGTTCTACACTGGCCGATGAGGGTTTCACCCGGAAGCAGAACTTTCTGGTAGTGTCGGACCCATCCAGTGCAATGGAATGGTTCTAGTTACAAACGATTCACGGCTGCCCGTTCTTTATACTCTCACACAATAACTGATATCGAAAAGAATGCAATTTGTAACACAGAAAAAATATTATTTACTTGTGGGGAGAAAACCGCCAAAAAACATACGAAGATTAAGTACTTTCATTTGAATAAAAAATCCTGTGTATCTACGTGTATTTCTTTTATTATTATTATCATCTTGGATTTCAGTACAACTTTGTAATTTTATCTTTAGTTACACTACAGGTATGTATGCATTTATGTATGTGAGTAAATATATTTTAGGGATATCAAACTTTAAGGTATGTTAATACTTTTTTGTATGTTCCGCATCTATCGTTTTCCCGAATCCATTGTTTAGTTCTGTCAGTCCCTTCGAAAACGATAGATCGAGATTCCACTGTATAAAACTTCATAAGGAAATAGGGAGTGGAAAATAAAAAACAACCCTTCTTTTCATACGAAGCAAATCATCCAGCATTAACAATGGTAGACCGCTATTCCGTCCCTTAAAGGCTTTGATGAGAAAACCCTCTTCCAAAGCATGTTCCCTGTTGCAATATGAGTTACTAAAAATAAAATTCATGAGAAACTTTAAAATTCATTTATTCAATACAACTTTAAAAATATTCAGATACTCTCTTGAGAATGGAGGCGTTGGTTGCGTTCTCAGGGGAATTCTGCCTTAAACTAGGCCTTCTTTATTCAATTGGGTGTAACATAGCAGGCCTTCTCGTGATGCACCCTGAGTAACGCTAAATCTGCTGCAAACACAGAAAAGCGTGGCAAAAGCGTGGCAGCTTTTGCCACGCTTATCGTAATTCAGCGACAGAGGCAATGCAGGAAGTGTTGTTGAAGATATTTACCATCCCGTCAGGCACTCCGACTTACTTGCATTTCATGGCAATACAACAAATCCTGATTTGCCCTTGACTTCTGATGACATTGCCAGAAGTACGGGAAGATAAGTTTTATACGGCTCTGGATCTGGTCAACGCATCATCATAAACTAACCAAGCCGCTCCTGAAGGAGCGACAGATTTTTGGACAGCTCTCGAAGAGGAATTAGATGAAATCTTTGATAACTTTTTCTCGGCCAGATTCTCTGCTTCATTGATGTGTATATGTAGCTTTTTACGGTTACTGGCTTAAGTGCCAAATCCCTGGCATTTGCAAATAAATCACTATTGGATGTTGACTTGATAATTTTAAAGTAGCTTGTTAAGGAAATTTCTCCCAATTTGGCAGAAAGTTTGTCCTGAGGACATCCCCTATACACCGAGAGACCCGTAACTTCATTTTGCGAGCCCTAGTGGGTTAACCGCTGTTAATCCGTATGATAGTGCAGAGACGTTCTTGCTTTGGTAGGGATTCGGCCCTCTCGGTAACAGCTTGCATTACTAGCCTTCGATACAATGTAGGCACTTGACGATATACAGGGTGCCTCAAAAAACCTTGATACACATTTTAAATTTATACAAAAAAGATACATAAAGTAGGAACTTGATATTCACATATGTGTACCATATTATATTAGTTTTTTTTTTTTAGTATAGTCAATGAATTTCAATATGCGCAACTTTTGTGGCACGGAGAACACCTAGCTGGTAATCAATCTCAGGCTATGTGCGTTTCAAAATGGATTCCGTAACACACGAAATTGCAGCAATTATGCGTCTTTCTTCAACACTACGACCGATCAAGGACACTTCCCGTTTCCATAAACTTTTTATGCCAAGCTAAGGTGTTCTTATGGCTTGAAGAATCTTTTCCAAATTCCGTTTTGAAATACCAGTTAACACAAATTGCTTTCTCTGATGGAGTAGCCGTTTTACAGATTTCGCTTTCACTGAACAACTAACACCACCTGTTCAATTTTTTGACACAAAAAAAACTCTGATATATACGGTAACAAATCTGAGAATTTCCAGTTCTTACCTTGTGTACATTTTTTTGGTATAAATTTTTTAAATGTGTCAAGGTTTTTTGGGACACTCTGTACTTTGACAGTATTTCAACTATTTAACTACCAAAGTAACTGATCAATTTACTTTCGCAGTTAAATAGTTGAAATACTGTCAAAGTACATTTATTGGTTAATAAATTAATTAAAAATAGAGAATAGTTCACTAAACTCTATTCTTAATTAATTTATTAACCAATTTGTTTATTTAATTTTACAAGCGAGAGTAAAGCCTTTTACTTCCATTCGTGTTTCATCCAAGGTGAGACCTATAAGTAAGTGACCTCCCCCCCCCCCCTCCTTTCGAAAATTAAAAACTGCCCGGTGCACTGTCACATGAGTTCTTCCCTGTCTTACGTAAAATTTGCCCTTCGTTTTCAAAATTTCTCTACAGGTGTTTGTTCATGCGGTAGCTCTAATGCAGGGGTGGCCCGTGGGTCACCAATCCGGCCCGCCATAGCTAATTTTTTACATTGTAAAATTTACAATTTAAGTAAGTCATACAATATAATAATCAGATGTTTTTATTTAAAGACCAATTAAGAAACACAATAACTAGCATACATGATGAAATTGATCACTTTAACAGTAATTAATGATGTGAGATTTATCATAAAAACTTACAATAAGTGACATACATAGGTAATTTACATAATGAAATTGAACATTATTATTATGATTAATGAGATTTATGTAGTTGTAGCTCTCCACTCACAATTGTTTGCAGTTGTGGATCAAGTTCACTGCTGGAAATTATCAGCAGCGACTTCAAATGCTCATCAGTTAATTTGGATCTATAAATATTTTTTGTATATTTCATTTTGGATAATGTTTTTCACACAGATAAGTAGTTCCGACAGCGGAAAAAAAGCCACGGGCAAATTTATGCAATGAAAATTTGCGCGTAATTCAAAACTACAATATATTGGTATGATGAGCTAGCTAGCTAGGTATTGGCCCTTGGAGGAATCAGTGTGGCCCTTAGGCTAAAAGATTTGGAGACCCTTGCTCTAATGTAACAGTTGTTAGGGCATTGCGTCATGGAACAGAAAGTGAATATGAAATTTTGTTTCAATTTAACCGAAAAAAATCCGTTTAGAGAAAAATCAAAGGTTAATACAATGCTAATTACTTTTTTCGATGCACAGGGATTAATCCATAAAGAGTTCGCACCAAAAGGACAAATATGCTGATTTTTACCATGTTAATGCATTATTAAC
>OU015503.1:5160935-5225935 GCA_907164885.2 Dolomedes plantarius
CGCAGAGAGAGAAGTCTTCCGTTCAGGCAAATAATAAATGAGTGTTTTGAGATATTGACGCCAGTTGGCCTAAACTACTTAATTTTTAATTGGGAGACTTTAGATTCGTGGAGTTCACGTGTCCACTTCAGTTCTCCCGGAGATACTTTATTTCTAGATCCGGAGCTTGTTAGATCTGCGACCTATTGACCTGGGTGCAGGATAAGTGGCTATAAAGTTGTTGTAAAGTGTGGTTTCGACGTTATAGAAGGTATAAATCCAGAGTGGTTCGAGGCCTCTTCAAGAATTTTGACATTACACTGACATTCGAAATCTCATAAACTTTGAACACTTATATCTGGGGATGTTATTGCGTTCAGATAGTTCATATGCCTGCTTAATGATCTGCAGGGCTACGATAAATTATCTTATTTTACTTTTAGGTTGCAATTTTGGAAAAGGGGTCGTGCTTTATTAAAAAGAGAATTTAGAATACGCGGTAAATGTTAATTTAGAGAAGGACGGGATTTCTTTCTTGTTACACACACACACACACACACATATATATATATATATATATATATATATATATATATATATATATATATATATATATATATATATATATATATATATATATATATATATATATATATATATATATATATATATATATATACATATATATATTCACTCTTGGGCCCGTATTCTTGGGATACATGCTATCCCACCCCGTAAGTAAAAGGTTAAAGCAGTAGCGGCGGAGGACTATTCCAGAAATTTCTAACAATTGTAGGAACTTTCGTCAGAAATGCATTAATCCGTTGGGGAGTACTTCGAAAGACAATAAGGTTCTTTTTTGCAAATATATAATACTGTAATATTTCTGTGATCAGTCACCTTATTTATCGGTAGCACGTGCATATCTAACATATCTTATCGTATGTACTGTTGAAAGTGATATTTATATTATCATGCAAAAATGTGTTGTTACTTTCTTTATTTATCTGATTGCGGTATGCTTTATTTGTCAAATTTTCCTCTGCTACGCAGAATCTTCCGAAATGCAACACATTAACTTATCTCATTTGAAATAAGCTGAAATCGGAACGGACTCTGGCCGAGTATTATTGAAACCTAATCTGATAAAACTTGTCATCTTTTCGAACTACAGCAAAATATCACAACAAGAACAACCCTTGTTATGGTATTTCGTTGCTCTTATTCCTAAGCATTCGAGTAAAGATGCGTTTGTGAATGGTTATCAAACGTTTAAAAAATTGTACATAATCATGTAAATTTCACTTATCATAAAAGGTAGTTTCTAAGCAGCGACAAAAGAAAACTGGAAAGGAATACTCTTTTTTTAAAGCCAAAAATAGTAGGTATTTTGGGTAAGTTGCTTCGAACTTTAATATTTAGCACATTATACAGTTTCATAATAATCTTTTGCTTCGGCGGTATCACGCTCTGTCTGATTATTTTCAATATTTATTTTGAATTTCCTGCGCTAAACAGAAGCTTTTCTTTGAACCGCTTCTTTTTATTTTTCAGATTAACGTGACAAATTTTTCTCTTCCATTTAACTCCACTTTGATTTTGTGCAGTATTAATTGCCATATATTTTACATTCTTTAGTAAAATTCATAATAAAATGAGATTTTAAAGGGATTTCAGTGTTAAAATTATTTCATTAAAAAAGTATAAAATATCTTTGGGGGGGGGAGATACAACTGGTCACAAGGGAGATACAACTGGTCTACGACGGATTTGTACAAATGCGGAATTGACTGATGTTTCTCCCTTGTGCCACTCGCGCAACCACGTGCTTCAGAAAACCCTCTCTAAAAGAACACCGACGGACACTCTCGCCGAAAAAATTCGAAGACTGACTTCACATAACATTCTTCAGCCGGAAAATCAAAAATTTCCACACCTTTCCTGTTGCCAACGTTTTTTCAAAACTTTGTAAGAAGTTCTGGAGAATGTCCGATTGGGCGAGCAGGAGGGAAGTAAAACCGGTTCCGTCTAGTTTCAAATCGGATGCTCCGGAACCAGTTTTAAGTTGATGTTTTCATAACATTCATACAGAGTTATTAACTTCCTGATAAATTTCGATTGAAAAAATTCAAACAGTGCATTCATGCAGTGTCTTTATCAGAATTATGACAATCTCTCACTCTACTTTCAGCGTAGATATTTATAAATATTCGTCACTAAATACTCAAGCGCCTGAAAAACATTACTCGAGTTTAACATTTTCTCAAAATAACAACAAAAACTGCCAAATCACAAAGCTCTCTAGCCATTCGTAAGCATTAAATTCAATGAATTTTTCCCTCCCCGCTTCAAAAATTGCGTTGCACAGGAAACGACAATCAACTAACTTATAAGCTGTCCAGGACATATCAGTCTCAATTAATTTTCCTTTTCCCAATAAACTTGTGAGTTATCATACGAAAATGGTATTATTCAATTGATGTTCTTATACGTAATTATAAGTTATGTTCTAGCCATAGTCTTGTTTTACTTCCCTTCAAACGACTAAGTTTTCCGGTGATTAACTTACGCCAAATACAGGGTGATTCAAAATGAATATAGCGATTACAAACGGCTATAACAATTTAATCGAAAAAAATTTATCGATAAGAATTACACAGAATGTAAAAGGAAGTTCAAAATTTTGTTTACATACTTTATAAATGTTCTATGCGACCCCCCTTAGTTACACGGGCAACATCTAAGGGGTAGTCCATTTCACGCCATGCATTCTGAAGAATATGTAGAGTCACCAACGCAAGCGCATTAGATCCGTGAAATCCGTATCTGGCTGTACGCATTACATCTTTCAGCAAGATGGAACACCCCCCACATTGGGTATGGAGATTTACACATTTTCAAACCAACTTGAAACCCTGCGTTTCTTTCTATGGGGTTAAAAGACCTTGTGTATGTGGTTCCTTTGCCGAAAACAATTCCAGAACTCAAAATGCGCTTGCGTTGGTGACTCCACATATTCTTCAGAATGTATGGCGTGAAATGGACTACCCCTTAGATGTTGTCCCGTGTGACCAAGGGGAGTCGCATAGAACATTTATAAAGTACGTTAACAAAATTTTGAGCTTCCTTTTACATTCTGTGTAATTCTTATCGATAAATTCTTTTCGATTAATTAGTTATAGCCGTTTGTAATCGCTATATTCATTTTGAATCACCCTGTATTCACCATTTCCTTACAGCCTTTCTTCAATAGACAACAAGCAATACCATGCGAGGTACAGCTGATGCAGCGACATTCAGTGACGAGTATAAGCCTAAAAGCTTTGATGATAGTATCATCACTGAAGAATTTCGGCTGAAAGCCAAAGAAGAGTTGAATGAAACAAGTGAAACGAGAGAAGTATGTCTAAAAGAACTGAAAATCTTACTGAAAGGTAAAATATATTTTATATACGGAAGAAAATCATTGATTTGCTTGTCAGTTTGATGGTACAATGTTACAGCAATAAATCCCTGTAAATGGATACTTCTGAATAAAACACATTTTAAATAGCTAGCAAATCATAACGACTACATTCTATATATGGGGATCGAACCTGTGTCTTTAAACTTCGAGACTGGTATTCCACAAACCATGCTAGACCAGCAGTGTGCAGTATTGTTATTTCCAATGACCTTTCCTTAAATATTTCCCATTTTATTGATTATATTTCCCATTTTATTGTAGTGTGTAGTATTGTTATTTCCAATGACCTTCCCTTATATATTTCCCATTTAACGTCATCAGATGTTGCGCTGGACGTTTATTTATTTGGTAATATTTTTTTTATTTATTAGGCCATAAAAGTTATTATCTGAAGTCATCTTTTGGGGAGCGGTATACATTTTTTTAAAAAAATCGAGGAAGTGTTGTTGTTGCTAAGCCTCCTGGACTAGAAAATGCTTGGGCCAGGTCCATGAGGCTCTGTCACAGGAGCAACAGACCAGAAACAAGGGGGGGAAAGACCTTTGTAGAGTTCTCGAAGCACATACTTTTTGTATTACCACTCAGAATACGAGCCAGGGCAGACTGTGCTGGTCTCGGACTTCTAAAGATCAAGGCCAGACCAGGGTGTTTGGCTGGATACCAGTGACGAGAAGGCTCCTGACACTACACACTATATATCCTGGTCTTAAAAAACGGATTGAGCCTCCGTTGAAAAAGTGCACTAAGTAAAACTTTTGATGGTCAGTATTGGAGTAAAGCAACCTGACAACTTAAGTAACGCTTCAGTAACATAACTGGATTGTCTCAGAAGGTTCAGTTCTGGCTTTGAGATTCCGAAATTCCGGTTCAAGCAAACGATTAGCTTCGGTGATGCCCAACCCTTAGAAACGATAATAATGGACCGTTGAGAAGCACATGATAAAATAGTCAGTTTTGAAAAAAATATATCCATCACTTTTAAATAAACACATAGAAATAAATAATTACAAGATAAAAAGAACTTTTTATGTACCTTGTTTTTAAATTTTCTGTTGAATCATATAACTTAACAATTCTATGTATTAATAAATACTTTTTTAAAATTTTTTTGATGAATTATCCCATCAACTTGAAAGAAAACTAAATTAATTGGAAGTTAACTTGCGTTTAACTTTTCATTCCCGTCCCGGCCGATAGATGGCTGCACCAGTCTACAAAACAAAATTAACTGAAAATGAATTCAATATGCTTAAAGATGGCTAAAAGTATTAAAAAAATGCATTGTCATCGTGTTCTGAGCTATTCTAATGTTTCAAATGTCTAGCTAGTCGGGAAGTTAGTTAAAAATCGATTGCAAGATTTGTAAGGGACAAACACACACACACAAACAAACAAGAAAGCAAGTTAATAAAAACATGGTAATAAATAAATATGCGCAAGCTAAAATACCGCTAGTACATATTTACAGAGAAACTCGTACTTATCCAAAGAGAAAAGGGAACTTGGCTAGGGAAGAGTATGAAAAAAAAAAGTATTTTTTTCTCAATGATCAGAAAGTTTAATTGATAGAATATCAATTCGAAGTTAAGTAATCACATGAAAATAAATAAAGAATGTATGCAAGCGAAGTTATTATTTATATTTATTTAAATGTTGGTTTCAAATGGAACAAGGAATTGTGAGAGGGAAATCTCACAAAAACTTTTTATCGGTCCTAGGAGAGTTCAGTTGACAGAATACCAATTCGAAGTTTAATAGTCACATAAAATAAATATAGAATATTTGCAAGCCAAAATACTATTTATATTGATTTATATGTTGGTTTCATACAGAAAAGGAAAACTGTGAGAGCGAAATCTCTGATAATAACACTTTTTCTCAAAGCTAGGAGAGTTCATTTGATAAAATATAAGTTTGGGGTTAGAGGGCACTGACTCAAATTTGCCTTCCCTTTGGTGATAGTTAGAGGGACACTAGACCATTTGAATGGGCGGTAATGAATAATTGAGGAAACATATGACGAAATGTTCCCTACCTAAAAAAATCTGCATTGTCGAAATATTGAATATAAATAAATTAATGAGACTATACGGCAGCATTCTGTATCGTTGGTTTAAAAAAGAAAGAAACACTTCCCATAGTCTGTAATTTAGTTTGCTGAATACCGAATTCAAATTTCGCAGACAAGATGAGAATCCCAGTTCTTGCAGACGTTTATTACAAATCCAAATATAATTTGACTAGAAGTTAACCCGTCATTTTGACGTCATAATACTAATGATGACGTCATAATGGAAAAAGTATATGAAAGTTAAAAAATATCCCGAATTATCTAACAATATTGCATTTAATCCACACCTTGTAAAAGCAAACCCTTTCATTATATTTTATTTATTTATTTTTTCATACGATTGGAGTAGTAGACTGCCATCCAGTTTTTTACAGCTCACTACGCGATATGAATACTTGAGTTACTTGATTCATTCACATTCAAGTTTGCTTACTTTCAGAATTCATCACAAAAGTAAACAGATTTTTAAAAACTGTTAAATATACAGCTAAAAGCATCCAATTTTTTTTAGTTCTGAATGTTTTATAGAAAAATAGGCTGAACAAACATGATTTGATGGAGAAGATATTAGTTTTTAGGTAAGAAAAAATTCTGATCCATATCGGAAATTGAAATTAAGCCTAACCGGCCGTTTGTTTACTGAGGGCTTCAATTAAAAGATGAGTACAGCCCGGAAGTGTTATACAGAGACAACGGCTATTATATATATAATTTAACTCATTTGTTCTTATTGTGGCAATTGTAATTCATATATAAAATTTAATGTTATTAAAAGAACATTTTATGCGTGCAAAAGGTGGCCCTACCCTCAAAAGAACACCCTTTTCACTTCTCTACTTCCTGGGGTTTCGTTTTTTTGTGCAATTATTCCAATATAATAAATTTTCCATAATGAAATGATAGGTAACATCAAACATTCTTAATTTCTAGGAGAAAAAGGTCTCAATGCAAATACAAGTGATGAGTTTCTTCTACAGTTCTTGCGAGCAAAGAAATTCAGGACCCAAGCTGCGTTTGCTATGATAAAAAATTATTACAGACACCGAGCCTTATATCTGAGCCTGTACCAAAACTACTCACCAAAGCAAAATCTCAAAGTTATGGATTTAAATCTTTGCAATTTTCTACCTTGGAGGACGTTAGAAGACTCTGCCTTATGGGTTGCACGTATTGGTAAGTTGTCATTATGTTAATATTATCTAGCTACCCATCCTGGGTAAAGCACGCAAGTATAGAAACACCTTGCCATAAAAAGCTGCAATTTGGGTCCATATTGAAGCTTTGGGTTGTTGTTTTTAAGAGGCTCAAATGAAATCCAAAGTGAATAAAAATCTAACGAAATATTTTGAAAACTTCGGTGGATAGAAATCCAAATGGTTATTCAAAGATGTGACGTTGTCTCCTTTACTACACGAAAATTGTAATTATATAAGTCCGTGATGCTCGTTCCTACCCCTCAACATGAACATGTCATCTATCGGCGAAATGTTAAACTGAGCGGTCTCATAAACTCTAGGATAAGAGGCCATAAATTTCGTGTAATATGTGGTTCTGACGTTATAAAAGGCATAAATACCAGAGTGGTTCGAGGGCTCTCCAGAATTTTGACACTATAGCGACATGTGGAATCCCATAAAGTTTAGACACTTACGAGCACTTAAAACGCCGGAGAAAGCTTTTGAATTCGCCAACCGTATAAAAGAAGACCCCCAATACTCCACGAGAGAAGAGATCTGTTTTGAGTGTCAGAGAGGACGCAGCTCTCCTGGTCTTTCAGCCTGATAGGCCGAGTGGTCTGTGAATCCGAAGCCGTCCTGACATATCTAACTGTAAATTCTAACTCGCTGTACATATTTGCTTTTTGTAGTTGTAGAGTTTAAGGTAACGTAGTAAAGTAATTGAAGCGAAACGCTTGTCTTATTATTGACTACGTTACAGCGACTAGCCCAAGACCGCTATAAAAACCCGCATTAAAAACCAGTGCCAAGAGATACTTTTTTGACAAACGTGGTTGCGTACCGATTTTGTATTCTGTTAACGACGGTTTGAATTCGTCCGTAGCTCTCTTCGCAACTCTTGTTACTTGGCTTGTAAACACGACTCCTGATGTTCACAACAGATGACGCCAACAGCGTAACGAAAAATCGAGTTCTCAAATGCAAAACACACACTTTCCATTGAAGTAAAGAGTATGCTTATCAGAATTCGTGCCCGTAACAATGCAGTTCGCTGGCAGGGTACACATCCTTGTCTCTCTCGTTTCTTAACACCTAGAGTTATTCACTGGGGGAAGAGTGCATCAGAGGCAGGCCTTTAATCACTATATCAGGCTGGATAAACTACTTGGCATGTTTGTTTTGTTTTTCAAATTTGCTTACGTATCGACCATCATCTCCACGGATCAGAGTTCAAAACTTGCCAGAAACTCTCTTCGCTACAAAAGCATAGATTGCTTGATATAATTACAAGATAAAAAGAACTTTTTATATACCATGTTTTTAAATTTTCTGTTGAATAATATAAACTTGACAATTCTATGTATTAATAAATACTTTTTTAAAAATTTTTTGATGAATTATCCCATCAACTTGAAAGAAAATGAAGTTAATTGGAAGTTAAGTTGCGTTTAACTTTTCATTCCCGTTCCGGTCGATAGATGGCTGCACCAGTCTACAAAACAAAATTAACTGAAAATAACTGAAAATTAATTTAATTATGCTTAAAGATGACTAAAAGTATTTAAAAATGCATTGTCATCGTGTTCTGGGCTATTCTAAAAGTTACAAATGTCTATCTATTCGGGAAGTTAGTTAAAAATCGATTGTAAGATTTGTACTGGACAAACACACACACAAACAAACAAGAAAGCAAGTTTATAAAAACATGGTAAAAATATCCCAATTCTTCACAATATTTAACCTTATACCTTTAATGTCAAAATACTGTAACTTCCTTTAACTTTTACCAGGAATAACTTAGATTGATAGTTATCTATTAATCAGAGAAAATAGGCATATTATTCCCTATATTACGGGAAACAGTGTGCATTTTTTCGGCCAAGTCAAAATTTTGAATTTTTCGGTTTCAAAAATTAGGTTTTGCATATTAAGGTTTAATACTTTTAAGACGTTGTGTATGAGTAAGGAATTCATATTGTTTGTTTAGAAAAATTTTCAAATTTTTATTTAAAAAAAAAACGCTTTGTAAAAGAGACCTGTATGGAAGAGAACTACGAAATTTTTTCACTGTTTTGGGATATGCAAGGAATACAAACGGACATTCCTTTAAAGAAATCTTCTATTTTCTGAAATTTTTTTGCAGAAAATTAAGTTTGAGCGACATTTACATGCATATTAACCGCTATACAGCGAAAAAAGTCTATAAACCATTTTTTTTCGAATTATAAAAATTGTGAATTTAAAAAAAAATTAAGTTTCAAAATTTTTCATACGTCAGTGAGTGTTGTGTATAACCGAGGGAAATTTTATAAATTTTGTTTGTAAATATTTCGCGTATTTATGAAAAATACTTTTATCATAAAGCAGTTATACGGTAGAGAATCAAGGATTTAAATATTGTTTAGGAAAGTTATGAAATGCGAATCATATTAAAATTTAGAGTTTATTGTTTTTAAAATTTTAAAATTCCTGAAATGTTCAATTTCTTTAATGCAAACAATTTAAAATTCTTTATTTTTATTTTTTTAATTCATTTTTAAAAAATGTATAAATTAAGATTGCTTTTTTATTTCAAAAACTTTGCTATTTCATCGTTTTTGTGTTATTAATTGTAAACTAATCTTCTCTTACCCGAAATTTATTTTATTGAATAATCTGTATTTCCCTATAATATAATAGTATTTTAGCTAAGTTTAGTCTTTCATCTGTTTTCATTAAGTTAAAACGTCATAAGTTAATTTTGATTCATTAACCCCCCCCCCCAAAATAAAATTGAGGTATTAACGGGAAAACGTGCCAAAATAAAGATTTGACTGCATATATTATTACTTTTCGATTATAATAAATCATTTAATTAATTATTCTACAATTTTTTAATTTTAGAAATTGAGAGAATAGCTTCATGTAGAGCGAATACTCAAAAGGCAAAAATATACGCTACTGTGTAAAATCTCATATGTTAAATACTTATTTTCGCTATCGTTGGACTTGTAATCGCAGAAACTTTGCTATAGTTCTATCACAGAAGCAAACAACGTAGAGTACAAATATTAAAAAAAGAAGAAGAAGCTGTTAATAACTGTACAGAGTAAAAAAGAGAGAATGATGTAAAGTTACGGGGACTCACGACCCTTAAGTCGAGGAAATAAGGCATATTTTCATACTTTTTGACTCTTTGTAACTATTTCAATTTACTCCCAATTTTCCCAAATTTTATGTATATGATAATTTGATATATTTATTTTAATAAACAAATTTTCAACTCTCAAAATAATTTTAATATTTTTTTTATGTTTTAGATATACCTTGTTTTTTAAGTATTTTTATTGTATACTGGCTTGCGCGCAGAACTATGAAATTAATTTTACACTTATATGTATAATTCCTGTTTTATATTTAAAATAAATAATTCAAAATAAAATTGAACATAAAACATTCAACATTAAAATATTTTCAATTTTTTAAAACTGCTCAAAATATACTTAAAATTTCCTTAAATTTTTGCATTAATTTACCCCTGAAAAAATAACAAAACGTGCAGTGATTGCAATAATTCTAGTTCAGAAGCAATAAAATAACATGATTATGCAGTGATAAAAATTTCATGGAATTATGTTTCATAGTTTTTGAGATATCAGTTGCGGAATGATGCGAAATTACATTTTGAGAAAAATGAGTTTAAAATTTTTCTTACCATAAACTTGATCAGTAATTAAATATTTAGAATATCAATATCTCCGGAACTAAGCAGAATATTTTCATGCGGTTTGCTTTATTTTGTCCAGAAATGATCAAGCTTTAACATATATTTTTTTCAAAAATCGAATGTTTTAAAGATTTAAGGGTAGTGAGTCCCCTTAAAACGGTGTGCTTTTGAAAACACACAAAAAAGTTAAAGCAAAATCGGGTTGATTTCTTTTAATCACAGTACAATTACCGGCTCCATTTTTTTTTGCTGTTGTTCATGATGTGTGCACTACATAACGGACTTTCATTTACATTATTCTGTTGTTCTCGATCTTACATCATTTTCACACATGAAATTCTAGACAAACAGGCCGCAAATGTCAAATCCCTCCAGGCCCTGTAAGGGGTTAACAAACAGCGTTGCACTTATGACGCGTTTTCGTTTTATCAAGACCAGCACAGTTTTTCGAAACAAGTTCTATTTCTTGCAAAGTTCACTATCCTCCGGTGACATTTACCATTGACTATTGCTATCTTTTACAAATAAAACTTGTTTACCTTCTCCTTTTTCGCCTTATTTACTTGGCACGTGAAAATGAAACTATAAAAACGACACAGTAACTTCTGCAAAAAAAAAAAAAAAAAAATAGAAATTAATTAATTCAGCCAGATTTTCAACCTAAATAAAAAAAATTGGCAGAAAACAATGAATCAATAAAACTGAACGATATGTATCTCAATCAAATGACGTTTACATAATGAAAATTGTAAGCTTTTTCTCGAACAAATTAGAACTGTCGTGACAACGAGCTAGCGTCTGATTTATCTCTTCCCAGAAATTAATTTTGCGACTGCCGTTTATTTATGTTAATATTTGACTAGACTAATAATTTCGAAAAGATTTCGGCCAGCTTTAATCATATACATTAAGTACAAAGTCTAACATGTTTTCATGCTGAGCCATTAGATTTGATGATTATTTTCATGAACTTCAAATGATTTTTCATTCGAGCATTCTTAGTAATATTTTATAAAATTCAAACTATTAAAAAATTATCAATAATAAATTAATCAAAAAAAATAATTTAACTTTAAGTTTAAGAAGTTATTCTCATTAAATTATTTTTGATCAAGGACGAGTTATTTGATTTTATTAACATACTAGCTGAAGTACCCAGCATTGCCCGGGATTTTAACAATATTTGTTAACCAAAATCAACACAGTATAAATAACATAGAAAAAGTATATGTGAAATGTTATACACATCTCAGAATTCAGGAATTTCAGCCTTTCATCATTGAAGCACTAAAATCTGAAAAGTAAAAATGTCAAACTGTCTAATGTTTGCTAACCAAAATTAATTTAAAACTAAACACGTTATAAATAACATAGAAAAAACATGTGAAATCTTATACACATGAATAAAATGAAAACCCAATAAAAAAATATATAAAATTATAATAAACTCCTCAGAATTCAGCTAGATTTAGCCTTTTATCATTTGGGCAAAAAAAGAAGCTGAAATTACAGGTTTAGCTGAAATTTCCAATAGAACCATGATATGACTCTAGCGTTGCCTCTTAAAAAATGAAGTGTTTGATTGAGGGCTGCAAACCATTCAACTCCTCTCCCCATTAAATTCCTATAAGCATCCTCTACATATTAAATTCCTTTTCTCTCCATAATAAACTCCTCAGAATTTTGGTAGATTCAGCCTTTTATCAAAGTACCACTAAAACCTGAAACAGCCTCTCCAGAAATATAAATTTATTAATTACAATAATTAAACTCACGCAAATGTATGAATTACATAAGTTTTTTAACCAACATTTGAATAATTCGTAAATGAAAAAGCGTATGAAAATAAAGATAATAAGAACTTCCGGAATCGAAATTAATTACCCTTAATTTTTAATTAATCAAAAACCAACATAATATGAATAAAAACGATAGTTGTTTAAAAGCATATGAAAATAAAGCTATTATAAAGATAATAATAAAAAAAGCATATGAAAATAATGCTCGCGTATGAAGTTAACTTTATGATATAAAGATAGTAATAATAATATAAACCGCGTGCATAAAATATTTAGCTTTTCAAGCGAAATAAATTAATTTTTAGAAAAAAACTACTTTTAATCGAGAAATTAAATACATTGCACAAAATTTTGATTTTACCAACTTTCTACCCTACAATTTACACCCTACTTCTTTGAAGTTGGGTGTTGAAACATCCTCTTTGAAAAATTTACACCCTACTTCTTTTAAATAGGGTGTAAATATAAAGTTTTAACAGCGAATTGAATGCCAGTTAAAAATTATTGTTGTTTAAAATCATATGAAAATTACGCTATTATAAAGACAAAAAAAGCATAGGAAAATAATGCGTGCGCATGAAGTTAACGTTACGATATAAAAATAGTAACAATAATATGTATATATAAAACAGTTCCGTGACTGACTGACTGATTGACTGACTGACTGACATACAACGTACAGACCAAACTGCGGGAAATAAAAGGGCTGAAATTTTGCATGGCGATTCTTCTTATAGTGTAGGAGTGCACTTAGAAAGATTTTTGAAAAATTCTTAGATTTTTTTTAATTAAATTTTTGAGTTGTTTTAGTAACTTTTTTTAAGTTTGCATTTAAAATAATAATAATTTGAGGGTTATAAAATTCATATGACGAAAAAGAACATAAAAATTCCTTTAATATGAAATCTTTTTCGAATCTTTACCTCCATTTTATGATTTTTGGTGAATTTTTAAGATTAATTTTTAGAATTTAACCTTTTACATGCCACACTATGATCAAGGAATAAAGTACCATATTTTGCTGCGTAACTATGGTCGATAACTTCCAGGAAGTCGGTCCAACAGGTGTACTCCACTCATTCCTTTATTATATAATTTTATAATGTAAGGTTAAGGAAAATCGACTTTTATTTTAGCTCGGATATATCTTTTTGCTCTTCCTAATGGTTCGTGAGTGATAAAATTTGATGTAATAGTTACAACAAAACTATCGTTCCAATGGGACATATAAACTTCTCCATCGCATCGGTAATCAAACTCTCCACGTTGAAATTTCGATATTTCTTTTGCTGTTTTAAGAGAACATTGTCCCGTTCTGGAATCTCGCACTGTGCCGATTGCCTTAAAGCCTTTGTTAGATAAATCTGTCAGCAGACTGTACGATGTAAAAAAAGTTATCGAAAAATATTTTGCGTTTCTCTGGATTGTCAATAAAAGATAATAGTTCGGAGGCAACTTTTGATCCAAGTGGCAAATTTTCATTTTTCGAACTTTTTCTACCGTAGATAGACATAGCATATGGATAACCATTTGCTGAGCAGATCATCCAAACTTTGAAACCAAAGCGAATTGGCTTTCCACGTATGAACACCTTAGCTGAACGATGCCCATAACACGGAACCATGGATTCATCGATACTCATATTTTCATGAAAAAATCCAAATTGACGAAAATTTTTTCCAACCTCTTTATAAAAGGGAGAAATTTTTCCTAATTTATCGCCTGGTTCCAATTTACTATTATCAACAATGTGGAAATACTTTTTTAACATCCGAAATTTATTTCTGGGCATTGTATTGTTAACAATTAGGATATGCAAATCTTCCTGAGAGCTCCAATATGTATTTTCATCAGGTATTGAGTGGTAGCCACTAAACAACAGTAATCCAAGAAACTGCCGAATGTCATTTGCGTCGACGTCTAATGAGTCTTCTTTTTGTAGGGCATACAGCTTTGTAAGTTCGGCTGAATTTTCTACGTAATCAGACGGCAGAATCACTGATTGACGGCAGAATCACTGATCACGTGTGATATCACTGCTTTTGTATATCGTTACATGCCAATGTTCCTTTTTTGGAACATTGCATTTTTACGCAGTCTTGAGGAAATATTTCTTGTTATTATTTTAATTTATTTTATTAACTCGTTAAACTTGTCCTTTGCAGGTACGATGGGGAAATGTTTGGGTGGATTTGAATTTTTAGGAATTTTATAGAATTTTTTTTCTTACGTACTGTAAAAATTGTGAAAAAAGCTGATTTTTAGAAATTTTTCTACGCTAAAATATTCATATTTGAAAAAAAAAAGTCAAAAAATCAATCATGTCTTCTATAATATACGGTAATTTTTTCAAACTGACAGATATCACAGTTTATTTTTTAAAAAATATTAAAGATGGTGTTCCAAAAAAGGAACATTGGCATGTAAAAGGTTAATTTATTAAACGCTGATCACGTGATTTCTTTTTCTGTTACTTTAAATAAATTTATCTTCACATAACAACGAAATAGGCAAAAAAATACTTTTTTTCTTGCTAATGCGGCAGACGATTGGACATTATTAAAAAAAATATTAAAATAATGTAAAAGATATGTTCCTCAAACTGTACTACATTAACTGTACTATATTCTTTAGTATGTCCTATGAGATTTAACTTGAATATTTTCTTCTACATTATTTTGTCTATAAAAATATCCCTTACGATTTTTTATTAATATATTTTTTTGTTTTTTTTACATCAATCGTATACATTGATCGTCGTATTTATTATATATTGGCATTAATTGCATACACTGACATTGTATTTAATTTGAACGTACCGTTCGTTTAGGAACACCTCCTAAACGAACGTTTAGGAAGTGTTGGTTTATGGAATACTAAAAGTTTAAAATAGTGGCGCCATCTATTGAACATCTATGAATCGAGAATCGCATCCGTCAAAAATTGTTCGTTATCCTAATTGTTAGCAATACAATGCGCAAAAATAAATTATTGATGAATGTTTGTTAACCAAAATCAATTTTAAAACTAAACACAGTATAAATAACATAGAAAAGATTTAACCTTTATCATTGGAGCAAAAAATCCTGGAAAGTGAAACATAAAATATATAAATTTATAATAAACCTACCAAAATCCATTAAAAAACTAAACACAGTATAAATAACATAGAAAAAAAAGCATACGAAATGTTATACACATTAATAATATGAAAACCAATTAAAAATATATAAATGTATAATAAACTCCTCAGATTTCAGCTATATTCGGTCTTTCATCATAAAAAAGCTGAAAAAAATAAAATAAAAATAATTTTAAAAATAATAAAATAAAATAAAATAATAATTTAAAAAATAATAAAATAAAATAAAGATAATAATTAAAAAATAATAAAATAAAAGCTAAAATAAAAAAGCCTTCATAAAAAGCTGAAAATACAGGTTTAGCAAAATTTGCACGATCCCAGACTCGAACCCGAGTCTTACGGTGTACCAAATGAACAGTTTTAACGAACGCGCCACGATTATACACAACACTGTTGAGTAAAATAATAAATATACGCAATGAGTTTTTTGAAAAGTTGCTATGGGTTGGTGAATATACATACATTTATGGAGTAAGAGGAGTTTTAAATGAGAAATAAGTTAGCAGGATAGAAGCTTAGTCTTTAACTCTTCAATAGACATAAGCTAGGGGGGTTGCAGTAGCGATTAAAAAAGATCGTGACACTTAGCGTGGTTGATTCGAATTTTCCATCGCGTGTGAGAGTGTCAATATGCCGTTGGATCCGATTTATTTTAGAGTATAAAATCTGACTTGAAAGATTATTATTTTCATTTATTATTCTGGTTTAATATATAACTTGAAACTTTTTGATTTTATTTATTTTTATCTTTTCGCTCGCTGTTTGCCAGCTAACCCTAACGTGGACGCCATATTCAGAGGGGTGATTCCACAAGTGTAACAGCTTACAAATTGTTGGTTTTTTATTAATTAAAAATCAATGGTAATTAATTTCGATTTTTGAAGTTCTTCAGACCCTCGGCTGTTTTTAAAGACGCCTGTATGTAAAATTTCACGATCGTTGCTCCTAAACTGTGGATTTCTATACAATTACAGAGATACAAACATTCATTTTTATATATTAGATTAGGACAAATTATAAATAGCTTTTTTCTTAATAAGAAATGGTGAATTTCAACAAATATATATATATATGACGAGCCTGACTTATATGGCTCGAAGCGTGCTCTTTATATCGCAAATCCCTCTTAATTACTCCCTAATACTTATTAATAATATTGCAGTCAGTAAACATAGGCCGTGGTAAATGATTACAATTTAACTACATCCAACAAGTTTATTCCAAATATTAATTTAACTACACTCAACTTCAATCCGCACATAATTTAGTTCTCCAAGCAATCATCTCAACCTTCGCGATGCGTGACCACTCGATCTCAATGCTAATCCAGATTTGTCGAAACTCTATTGTTCCTCAAGGCGTCTAACCTTATCGCGCATGCTCATTGATGTCTGCCGAATGTTCCAGAAAGATCTTTGCTTAGATTGAAATTAATTTTCGCGCGAAACCCAGTCTAAACTCCAAAACAACTCCCCACGCAATGAATGCCTACGATTCTTCTTTTTTGATTTCCCCCAAGGCCATCCAATTCTATTAATAACTCCTATAGTCTATGCATTCGTAGACACGTGTAATCTGATTGACTCTGAATAATCAGGGCTTTTAACGTTAGAAATTAGTTATTTCGAAGCCCCCTGTAAATTGCCTCAATTAAAGTTTAACTAACACACACACACACACACACACACACACACACACACACACACACACACACACACACATATATATATATATATATATATATATATATATATATATATATATACAGGGTGTCCCATAATGATTGGGACAAACTTCAAGGTGAGGTAGGGCATGTCAAAAGGATTCAAAATTGCATAGCAACCTATGGTCGCAAACGTCATGGGAAAGTGTTATCGGAGGTATAAGAAATGAAGGCCTACAAGAGAGAGATTATCAGATATATTTATTTTTCATAAATATTACATATGCTGTGGTAGATGATACCATTTCAAAAGGTTACTAAAGATGCTCAAAGTTTCCACCATTACAAGAGATACAAGCGTTACAGTCACGGACCATAGATTGGCGGACGCGTTCGAAAACACCTGGATTTGCTTGGACCTGGTTGCCTGACCCCCACGCTCTCCGGATATAAGCAGCCTGTATTTTCTTTCCTTGAGTTATAATTAAAGGTGTTGTGTATAAGACACATGTCGAATATGAAATGGATCGGGTTGCAAGAATTGTTTGCGCTGCTGCAGATATCCAAGCAAATCCAGGTGTTTTCGAACATGTCCGCCAATCCATGGTCCGTCGCTGTAAAGCTTGCATCTCTTGTAATGGTGGAAACTATGAGCATCTTTTGTAACCTTTTGAAATGGTGTTATCTACAACAGCATATGTAATATTAATGAGCAATAAATATTTCTGATAATCTCTGTCTCGTATTCCTTCATTTCTTGTATCTCTGATACCACTTTCCCATGACGTTTGCGACCATGGGTTGCTATGCAATTTTGAATCCTTTTCACATGCCCTACCTCCCCTTAAAGTTTGTCCCAATCATTATGGGTCACCCTATATATATATATATATATATATATATATATATATATATATATATATATATATTATATATATATATATATATATATATATATATATTTATATATATATATATATATATATATATATATATATATATATATTATATATATATATATATATATATATATATATATATATATATATATATATATATATATATATATATATATATATATATATATATATATATATATATATATATAATATATATATATATATATATATATATATATATATATATATATATATATATATATATATATATATATATATATATATATAGATATATATATATATATATATATATATATATATATATAATATATATATATATATATATATATATATATATATATATATATATATATATATATATATATATATATATATATATATATATATATATATATATATATACTAGGGGCTTCGCCCCTAGCCTCGCTACGCTCGCTCCTCTGGTGAATCAAGTGAATGAATGACTCAATAGTTTTTTACAGCGATTGAGTCATTCATTTGTTTACAGTTGAAGCTTCCCCCCCCTCCCGACGAAATGGATGAAGCCCGGCGAAATGGATGAATGGGTGAAAAATCGGATCTTCTTTCAAAGGAAGGGAATGAGAAGATTTTTTTTAAGTATTTCTTTAAAATTCAATTAAAAATCGAAATTTTAAGATAGAGACTTGAAATGAAGTTTATATGAATGAGAAAGCTTTCATCTTCCAGTTGATATCAATATTTTCTTTGTAACATAATAAGTCTGAGCGCATCGAATTTATATATCTCGAAACGCATAAATTTTTCCAAAAAAAGGGTTTTCAATTTAATAAAAATATCAGTCTGTTTTAAATTATTTTTAAACAAATGAGGTCTTGTTTGAAGGAGAAATGTCTGTAGTCTTAGATTGTAAAAAAAAAAATTCTACGATCCTTTTTTGGCGAGTTATCGTAATCTGAACATGAAAAAGTCAATATTTTCCCACAAAACATAAAATAAAAAAAAAACTTAAAGTCCGACGAATATTAGACATGTCTTACTTTCTTCCCCACATTGTTCTGCATCGATTGGTATCGGTCTCGACCCCATAACCCCAGCGGTTTCGGAGGAGATAGCGTGACAAGTTTTTGACAGCGGCGGCGGCGGCGGCAGCGGCAGTTAGTTCTTTTTAGAATAGAGAGATATACATACATATATATATATATATAAATATATATATATATATATAATATATATATATATATATATATATATATATATATATATATATATATATAAAAAATATATATATATATATATATATATATATATATATATATATATATATATATATATATATATATATATATATATATATATATATATATATATATATATATATATATATATATATATATATATATATATATATATATATACACTGGTGTAAGAAATTAAGAGAATTTGCAGACTTGGTCGATTATCTCTAGAACTACTGTACCGATTTTAATGAAATTTGATATGTACATACATTGATACAATACAATAAAAATAACCATTCAATAATTGAAATACACACGCATTATCGAGCGTAACACTCGTTGGAGTCGGAAAGTATGAAACAGCGGTTGCAGAATAAACAAAAAATGGGTTAATAGATGGGTTAATAGGGGATATGGTCCCCTCTTACAGATATAGAGGTTTCGCAGCGTGATTTCATACTTGAAATAAGGCAGTTTATCATCTCCTGTGGCAATTGGTCCCACTCGTCCAACAACGCTGTTTTCATTCCCTAGATGGTTCTCGGAGGGGGGTTGCGAGTTGCAATTGCCCTCCCCAGCGCGTCCCAAAGATGCTGTATAGGGTTAAGGTCTGGAGATCTGGCCGGCCGATCCATCCGGCGAATATCCTCACGCTCTAGAAATTCGTCGACCAGAAGAGCTCTATGTGGCCTCGCGTTATCGTCCATTAAAATGAACTCAGGGCCAACTGCACCCCTGAAAAGGCGAACATAGGGCTTCAAGATACTATACCTATACCTCACTATACTTCCCTATACTTCCCTATACTATACTTCCCTATACCTCACACCAATCACAGTGCCTCTTTCAAAGACATGGAGAGGTGAGCGGCCATCCAACATGATGCCTGCCCACACCATTAAACTTCCTCCACCATAATGGTCGATTTCGCGGACATTGGAGGGTAGGTAGCTGGTCCCTGGTTCTCTCCATATGAACCTACGGCGAGAATCGGTGTTTAGGCTGAACCGGTACTCATGAGTGAAGAGAACGGTCGCCCATTGATCCATACTCCAATCTCTATGCTCTCTGCACCATGATAAGCGGATTCTCCTGATCGTAGAAGTGAGCGGGACGCAAACAGCAGGTCTTTTTGCAAACAACCCTCTCTCATGAAGTCTTTTGGAAACAGTCACCCTTGTTACACTGGTTCCTGTGGCTGCATACAAGTCACGAGAGAGCTGAGATGCTGTAGCACTCCTGTTTGGCCTCGCTATAATCGACAAATGGCGATCTTCTCTGGCCGTCATGGCTCTTGGACGACCTTGCCCAGGCTTTCTCTCGATGGATCCTGTATCCTGGAACTGTTTCCATAAGTTACACACGACGCTGGGCGTTAAATTGAACTCTCTACAAATTTGGACTTGAGATTGGCCTGCTTCTAGCCTCCCCACAATTCGCCACTTCTTTCCATCATCTAAACGTTGGTGGTTACTCATTTTTACTGTTACAATTTTAAATTAATCGATTTCTGCAAAATAACTCCAAGAAATTCACCGAAATTCAGGAACGAAATGTGTCTTAACTTACGCGCTCTTATAAAGCCTGTTTCTCTACTGGCTCCGCCTACACAAACATGCACGCTTACGTATTTGACGTACAATATTTGCATTTTTGTCTAGAAGCAGTGGTTTTACATTCAGTTCAGTTCTTTTCATGAAATTCGATAAAATATGCAAATTCTCTTAATTTATTTCACCAGTGTATATATATATATATATATATATATATATATATATATATATATATATATATATATATATATATATATATATATATATATATATATATATATATATATATATATATATATAGTCCTAAAAAAGACATTAATATCTTGAGTGAAACTATTATGTCATATTGAACATTGTCCTTTATTTTATAATGCATTGAGGCATAGCGATGGCCGAAAGACTAGGGCGCTGGAAATCGTTCCCGGAGCCTATGGGTTCGAGATCCACTGCTCGTGTGAATGCTTTCAGCCGTTGGGAATCAGGATTGAACTGTAAGGTCCAGGTTCTAATTACGCGTTGTGCAGAAAAAGAGTTGACTTTAGCGCTCTAAGACAACTCAACTCAACATAGGTCAACTTATAATGTAACAATATCTATGTCCTACTAGCTGAGCTAGTTTTTTTCTTAATTCTAAATAAATGTCTCATAGGGACTAGAGGGCGGATTTACATTTCTACAAAATTATCTGATAGACATTCTAAAAACTTCTAAAATCTTACAAGTACAAGATTGTTTGCTCTCTGTGTGAAGGAGTTAATGTCTGAACAGAAACCAGTCATGCATTTTAGTACGACGCAACATCCCATATTTACCTTCAACACTAGTATACACTTTACGGAAGTCATCAGTTAGGGTATCCGACCACGTTGAAAACCAAAATCTTTAAATTGGGTTTTATACAAAAAAATTTTGCAGTTAAACTGATAGCAGGTTATGAAATTTAGAAAAATATCAAAATTTGAAAGAAAAAATTTTTTGTTGTTGAAATTTTGGAAAAATTGAAAAAAATTAACCTTTTTTTACTTTTAAGATAACGCTTATAATTAAAAGGATATGTGAAACATATCAAAATTTCTTGTATAAATGTAGATATACATTGATTACGCATGCAATGAACCAAAATAATGATGTTTCTCTTAAGTATAACTGAGTATCAGCCAATCGAGCAATTTAATACAAAAAAAAAGAAAAAGGGAAATTTCTGATAAAATGTGCCAATAACTTATCTCTAGGTAAGTTATTGTAAAGATTTTGGTTCAGTGCATCCAAAACATCATAACAAACCTACATATAAAATTTCATTAAATTCTGAACATTATTATAGTAGTTATCATTGTCGTACTATAACAGTATACCAAAAAATTCAGTTTTCCAGAAATTCAATTTAAAGTTTTAACTACAAAAAATTACAACCTTAAAAACTTTAAAATAATTTCATGCCAGATGTATTTTGTAATTTGATATACATTCAGAAATATGTTCCAGAGATTTATTTAATGAAATTAAGAGGAATAATAGCTGTTTACTTTTTTTTTCTTTTTAAAACTACCAACTTCCGGTTATTTAAAAGCACACTTCCGGTTTAACAGCTGATAATTAAACAACTGTATGTCAGCTTCTTATGACTCTAGAAGCAAACTGTAAACGGTTTTTGAAAGCTAAAAGTTCTATCTTTAATATGAGACAATAAAAAAAATTTGAATTTTTTTTGACGAAATGATAATTTAAACGTTGTCGGATACCTTAAGGTGCAACTAACGACCGCTCTTTCCGCATTTTTGCATTATTTTTTCCTTCTGTTAAAGTACAATTGGCTGATCCTGTAATGGTACTCAGACTCTTCTGCTTTCTGGGGAGATTTACCTTAAGACTTATCATGGTCACTCTGGATCACGGAGGTTCCGGAGGGTGGATTGCACAACAACACTGAGAATTTTAATTAAAGTTGCTGGCTTTGCACCCAGGTTTGGGACTGTTCCCTCTAAAAATGACCATATCCGTTTTAGGCCAAGTCATCTCCTTGTTCTGTTCTTGCAGTGAAACCGCCATCAAGTTCTTTTTTGCGTTTGAGCCAGTCTTTTCTCGGACTTGTTGGCTCTTTTTCTTTTTGGCTTTCACTATTTCGCTCACCCCCCCCCCCCCTTTAAGTACGTTGTGATGGCGGCGGACTCTCTACTTGACCCCGGTATTATATATGAAATATGGTGAAGTTTCTTTACAGCTTTGAATTAGTATTTACCAGAGGCGATTTCAAGTCCATCGATCAGGAGGCGTGCCGGCTGTCTATGAACAGTAAAGAGACGAACAACGAGGACTAGAGTTCACGGGGTTTTGAACAGAGAGCGGTTGCTCCGGAGGTATGCAGTGGAAGGAGAACCGGTTTGTACTGAATCGACTGTGCTGGCCAGAGAGGGAGGTCGCCAGAACAGGCCAGAGAGAGAAGGACAGGAGTCCGGCGTTTACGGAGGTCGACTTTGTTCGGACCAGCTGGATTTTTCGCGTGCCGGAGAGCCGCGTGGTAAAGGATTGTGACTTTGGGCCGGAGTGCCTTACACATGTGATTTTAGATTCGGCTGGAGGCCATGAATGCACTGGAGGTGCAAAACTCAATTAATGTACATATTTTGTAAATACGCTAGTTGAATAAATGTGTTTTTTAATGTTCATTAACCCAGCGTATTCTCAGTGATTTCTGAGGGAACAGGAGGGCTAGGACTTAGCTTCGGCATGCTATCCGAATAGACTGGGCAGGGAAGTCGAGTTGCCCAGTTTATGATAACTACGTCGTTCTTCGGGCAAGTTGATTTTTGCGTATTTTTTGTCCCTTACTTTCTTTCCGCTGTTTGCGTCGGGTTGGCTTTCCTCTACCAGAGCTGGTTAGCGCCGTCTTCTCTTCTAAATTCGTTTTTTTCTCCGTCTGTTCTGCGGCCTTCCACGTTGTGATTCTTGCCGTGCGGGGTTTGCCGTGGGGGAGACGCTTGTGTGGGCGCGCATGGAGTGGTCATCTGCTGTGGTCTAACCTCACCGGCAGGAGTTATCCCAGAAGGCCTTGTTGCCATGTAGGGTCCCGCTGTGTGCTTTGGAAGTCTCACAAATCTAACGCGTTTCCTGCCCTATTCTCATTCGCTTTATATACCATCAAATGTCTCGAGAATCGAAATCAAGTAATCCTATTTTTCGGGCAAGTGTGGTTACCAGTGAATGTGTAAGCCCCACTATTGACCTTTAAGAATAACCTTAACATTAAAGTCGTCTTTATGCTTGTACTTTTTAATCTATATTTTTTTCTTAACGCAAACAAATGAGGAAAAACGTTCTGGGTCACAGGAATGGAAATATTACTCAGCAATTGCTTGTATGTTGCAGGTTCATGGGATCCCAAAGATACCGACATCGAAGAATTTTTGAGATTTGGAATAATGTGCCATGACAAAGCTCTTCAAAATCCTATAACGCAGATATGTGGTATTACCTCAATATTAGATCTTCAGGAATTCTCGTGGACGCATATCTTGCGCTTACCTCCGTCCATGATTAGATGTTTTGTCAGTATGGCTCAGGTAATTTCCAACCTGTTTACTCAGTTTAAGTCTCGAACTTAGCTACTCTTTGTTTTCTCTTCTAGATAAACATCGCGATTAAAATTACTTAAAGTGAACCAAAGCAAAACTTTCTCAAAAGTATTATGGGTCCAAAACCATCTTGACACTCACAGTTGGTGCTTCCTTGGTGTAAACAATGCTGTAAGAAAGAGTTTAAGCATGCTTACCTGTTATCCTTCGAGGTATCTCTTCTCTAAGTTCTTGTTAGCTGCAGCATGAATTTGTTCTTCTCTCCTGTAGTATGATATTCAATTGACGACTGGTAGTTCATCAAATACGTTTATTCTCTTCTCCTCTTCGAAAAGTGCTCAATGGAATCGATCTCATGGCTTCGGACAGCCACTTAGCGCTTCTATAGTATCAAGTCTCAAATCACGAAACTTAAAATATTAATTTGGAACATGCGTCTTGTCGCACTCGAACAAGAAAGGAACTGCTCCAGATTGTCTACCCCTTACCACAGAAAAGTTCAATATTAAACAAAATCTCCTGGCGGTTTCTAATTGGCGAAGATACAAAAAAGTTCAAACAAGTAAAAACAGCCCAGATCCTCATGCTACAGCATCCAGTTTCAATAATATCCAGCAATCAGTCTCCGGTTTAAATAAAGGTGCAATTCCACTGGGCAACTTTAAGGGCCTGTTCACATAGGAGTCCGTTGCGTTGCGTTAAGGAAAAGATGACATTGAGACAAAATAAACCAATCATAGGCGTTAAAAATTTCATTGCTAATCGTTTGGAGGCACATGATTGGTTTATTTTAGTCTCAACGTCATCTTTTTCTTAACGCAACGCAACGGACTCCTATGTGAACAGGCCCTTAGGCAACAGGTAGCATGCGGCACTGACGCGTCCGGTAGACATTTCCAATGGTTGCTGAATCACCATTTCCTTTGTTCAGAGTTCAATGGACCCAGTTTTCAAGTTTCCAAGGAATGCCATATCAGAGTAAGATTTTGAGGGTTGATGGACAGATTGGGAATCATAAACAGAGCGAAAATTTCCCTGGCTGAATACACAAACTTGTTGGTTAAGGCTATCATGGCAACTTAAATTTTTCAGCTATCATATAATGACTAAGTATTTAGCTTTGAAGGTTGGTAAAGTGTATCAGCGTGGGTGAGATAAAGCGGAGCGAAGCCGGCGTTGAACAGATACTTGAAGCTACGCAGTGTGTTACAACATAAATTGTAATTTACGTATTTCCATTTAACAAAAGCCTACTCAAAATATAATGAATATAATCCAAATAGAAATCCCTTAATTTGAATAAAAATTATGTATTCTCGTCCTAGTCTGGTAATTCTCGAACTGGTGTAATTTTGATTCGGGATATGATTTTTTTTTAAAGTTAAAAGCAATTTCGAAAGTTAGGAGAAATACATGGGAACGAATATTGATGAAATAAAATTCATGGGAATTACACAGGTTCCAAATCATTCTCTCTTTTATAAAATATTTACTATGGAAGTCAAGAAAACATATCTGATAATAAATACCAAAAGAAAATTGCAATATTTTTTAATAGTTTGGGAATTAGAAAATTCTAAAAAAAAAAACTCTGTGATTTATAGAGTTTTATTATGAAAATTACTTTTTCTTCTCTCATTACAGGATTGTATGCCTATACGTCACAAAGCTATCCATATAATAAATAATCCAAGGATATTTGGATTATTATTTGCAGTAGTAAAACCTCTCATAACACGCACGATAAGGAACAGGGTAAGTATAAGTTAACTCTCATATTAAGACGTCCCCTCTGTTATTAATGTCTCAGAAAATAAATCAAGAGTTTAGATTTATTAAGAAATAAAACTATAAATATTAAAAATTAAATATTGATTGATAAATGCTTATGCATTTCAGAGGGCTTAAAGCTGAATACAGGTTGAATGTCCCTTATCCAAAATGTCTAGCTCCATATGTATTTCATATGCATAGTTAAACCTTTGGAATGGAACAAGTTTAAGCTCAAGATCCCTTTGAGTTTTATACACATGTAACGCCATCAATGTTCACACTTGTTTTATTTTTTTCCTTTGGCATATTTTTCTGTCACCAATGTTCTATGTTTCCCTTTTTCTACGCAACTTCTCCCCTGCTTCGTATGATAGTGTCACAGATTATTAGAAAATAGCCGAGTTTTGAGCTGAGAGTGAGAAGTTTAGCCGTAATCATTCTCACCACCTAGGTTTACTTTATATTTCTCATGTCCCTGTGAGTTAGTCGAGACAGAGAGAAATTCAGTTAGCAGCCACTGCTTACTTGCGTTGTTGTTACACGAATATTCTACACTTACCTAGAGGGTGCAATTTGAGTCTAACCAGAACAGAATCTTGTAAACGGTTCATGATTGACTAGCTGAAAACCCGTACTTCTCTACGGAGTACATTCAAATTAAATACAACGGTCAATGTATGCAATTAATGCATATATGAGGCGGTGAAAGGCAAAGTGGTGTAAGTCAGAAAGTCAAGTGGTGTAAGTCCAAAGGGTTTTACTGCAAAAACTACAAAAAATTCAATTATAAATTGAAAAAATTATAATTCATAATAATTATTATAATATTGCAAATAATAATTATTTGCAATTCCACTATAAATTGAATATGGAGATTACATTTTTGCCCTCAAATAAAAAAAAGTTGAAAATGTGACTTACACCACTTTGCCTTTCAACGCCTCATATATATATATATATATATATATATATATATAATTAATACAACGATCAATGTATGCAATTGATGTAAAAAAACGAAAAAATATATTTATAAAAAAATTGTAACGGATATTTTTCTAGACAAAATAATGTGGAATAAAATATTCAAATTAAATCTAATAGAGCATACTAAAGAATATAGTAGGGTTAATATAGTACAGTTTGAGGAACATTTCTTTTACTGTATGTTAATATTTTTTTGGATAATGCCCAATCGTCTGCCGCATTAGCAAGAAAAAAATTTTTTTTGTCTATTTCTTTGTTATGCACGTGACGCAAAATTAAAAGGAAAGAAACCACGTGATCAGCATTTAATAAATTAAATTCTAAAAATTAATCTTTAAAAATTCACCAAAAATCAGAAAATGGAGGTAAAGATTCGAAAAAGATTTCATTTTAAAGGAATTTTTATGATCTTTCTTGTTATATAAATTTTATAACCCTCGAATTATTACTTTAAATTCAAACTTTAAAGAATATTACAAAAACAGTTTAAAAATTTAATTTTTAAAAATCTAAGAATTTTTCAAAAATCTCTCTTAGTGCACCCCTACACTATCTACACTATAAGAGGAATCGGCATGCAAAATTTCAGCCCTTTATGTCCAGCGGTTTGGTCTGTGCGTTATATGTCAGTCAGTCAATCAGCCAGTCAGTCAGTCAGTTACGGAACTGTTTTATATATAGACAGACTGGTGAAGGAATGCCCTCTTGGTTTAAAGGGCATCGACTTGAAATCCTCGTACATTAGTACAACAAATCAAACGTAACAGCAAATCAAAGCAACCTAGGTGGGGGACAAGAATTCTGAATAGGTTTTTACGCGTACATCTCGTGCACAAAGCCAAATGGTGGTTTAGTCCAAATTTCAAAAATTTTTGTCAGAAAACAATGTTTGCTTCCGTTGTACCATCAGAAAACTAATGTGCCACAACCTGAGTCCTCATGTAGCAAACCGGTTACATGGGGGATTTTTTCACCTCCATAAGCGTCTGTTAGATATTTCCTATTGGCACTGCTGTCAAGTTTCTTTGGCAGCCATTTTTTCTCTTCTACAGATAGCCATGAACGCTTTCGGTTAATCTCAGATTTGATTTCAATCCTTTGTCAAATTTACCGCAACATCGCATCAGAGAATAGGAGAAAATAATTACAAGATAAAAAGAACTTTTTATATACCATGTTTTTAATTTTTCTGTTGAATCATATAAACTTGACAATTCTATGTATTAATAAATGCCTTTTTAAAATTTTTTTGATGAATTATCCCATCAACTTGAAAGAAAATTAAGTTAATTGGAAGTTAACTTTTTCGTTCCCGTTCCGTCGAATAGATAGCTGCACCAGTCTACAAAACAAAATTAACTGAAAATAACTGAAAATTAATTTAATTCTGCTTAAAGATGGCTAAAAGTATTAAAAAAATGCATTGTCATCGTGTTATGAGCTATTAGTTTCAAATGTCTAGCTAGTCGGGAAGTTAGTTAAAACTCGATTGCAAGATTTGTACTGGACAAACAAACACACACACACAAACAAGAAAGCAAGTTAATAAAAACATGGTAAAAAACAGAGGACCTGATGTTAACGATGGTAGAGGATAAACAATTTCCTACAACGTAAGAGCGAGTGAACAACATTTAAGTCAGTTTGAGACTCCACTTTTTTTGTCAGGCCAGGTGGGGGGGGGGGGTTGCAGTTGTAAAGTCGTGACAGCACTCAAAAAGTTCCAAATTTTAACATTTCGGGTATTAGATCTTCGCAGTGCTCAGCCTGTAATATTATCTTATCGGATTGTATTCGTAACTGCATTGACAGTCGTGGCACAATCAAAGTGACCACGCAGAAAGTCACACTGTCCATAGTCATAGCAGTGACTGAATTTCGACGGCACAATAGTCACTTAGTTACCTTCAAGTGGCTTTCCCAAGTGAAGTCCTTAAGGCAACCTGACTCCAACTAGTCACCATGTCACATCACATAGGTCAAAGTGACTCCTAGGAGGTCACGCGTAATGTCACGTCAGAACTATTTTGCATGATCACTAAGATGCATACTTCACCACCACATCGAGTAACTGGAAAGCAACGTCTCTTTCTAGTTACGATACTATTGGGGATGTGAAGTTGAAATCGGTGTCAAATGAGCCAAACTCTACAATCTTCAAATTTCTTTATAAAAAGAAGTTCAATTATCTGGCAAAAAAGGTGGAGTCTCAAACTGACTTAAATGTTGTTTTCTGTAGCTCTGAGCGTACAGTATACAAAGACAGTGTTCTTCTTTTGGATTACATAAATAAAATTGAAGGGCTCGCAAGCCGGTGCCAAGAATTGTGTTTCTGTACGATGAGAGAAGAAAATACTAAATGGCTGGCCCTAGGGAACAATTGAAATTTCTCTCCGGTTTAATAATTCGTACCTCGTGTTATTAGACAGTTAGGGAGAAACAAAAATAACTGTAAATAAGAAATATTGGGCACAAACAATTGCAAAGAAAGTAAGGTCCCCCAATTAGACAAAATTGAGCCGTCATTTGCAAATTTTCCAACAATGGAAAGTTTGAAAAAAATCTTCCTCTACAGAATACACAAATTTTCCTCCCGAAAAAGTACGTCGTACCATTTTTTTCCACCTAAAGGAAGACGAAAATAGATAAAACTGATTTGGTTATATGGTACTCCAGTATCAATAGGATAGATTTCAATTTCCAGACAAAAATCTCAGTTTATAAAAAAAAAGCTTCGCTTTCCATTAAGATACTGTGCCAAGACATCGTTTGCAGCTAAGTATCTCCAAGTAGAAATTCTTTCCTTGTATAAATATATGTCCTAATTCATGTTTCGAAAATAGAGACTAATTACAAATGAATTGCCTTAAATAGCCTTCAATTGTATTTGCGAAAAAGGAAATCCTTTCGTGTCTTAGTAGAGATGCATCTGAAAACCTCCAACTAATATACAAGTAATGAAAGATGCATTAGAAATTCAACATTTCTCACAAATTTAGGCAGACTTTTTTCCTCGTTTCCCATAACAAATACAAAAAAATCATATGTTTTGTAAATTTTATAAGGTTTTAATTTCTACCTTAACAAAAAAAAATTGAATTTCGAAGAAAGTATTTAGAGGAAAATTTTGAAAAACTAGGTTTTTGTGGTTTACTTTATATTAAATAGAATCTGAATTTTAACTAAATTCACTAAAGTTGAGTCAGTTTCCGGACGTATTTGCAAACTTCTATGCTACACTATGCAGTCAATTTATAGTCCTTACGTAATAACCTTGGATTTTACCTAAAAAGAAAGTCTATTTTACTTACGGATTTAACCAGTGCTGACGTTAAATCAGTACTGGAGCATTATGAAACGTTTCGAGGTTTGGCAAAAGGTTTTCCGGTATTTTCAGGCTATCTGCGGCAGTGGTGAGCAAACTTTTTCCGACTGCGACTTACTTTCTTTAGATAAAAAATCATTCGATCCCCTTATGAAAATTTTTCGGTAGGGGCAAATTTTTTTCAAGAAAATTAGGAAAATACTAACAACAAACTGAAAAAAATTTTAAAAATAAACAAATCTTGAAAAACTATTTTAAAAATAAATGAACTATACATTTTGGGTGTATATTTACCTTGCATAATAACAATGAAAAAATATCTAACTTAGCTCACCTTCTGTACTTGTGTTTGGCAAATCTCATGTGATTAAAACTTCATATTTTTTAATTATTAATATGTACAAGTAACCCTTCCATAACACGGTAGATAGGTTCCTAGAAAATGCCGTGTTGCGTGAAACCGTGTTATGTGAGACCCAGAAGCAGTACAAAAAGGGGGGTTACGTTCCAAAAGCTTACTAAAAACAAACATTTTTTTAAAATTCCATATAAGAAAATTATTTTTATTATAAATAAAAATGCATGTATAACACAAAACGAAAAGAAACCAAAAATATTATTTCCATTTAATGTGACCTTAATTTAATAAATTTCTTCCTCATCGCTGCTCAGTACAATCAAACGAACACGTTTTTTTGGTAGAACGATTTCAACTTCACTTTCAGAACCTATTTCTTCATTTAGATATTTTGCACTTTCTATCCTCTTTTTAAAAAAATATGTAATTTTGGTTTGTTTGCTGGTTCTTACAAGGTCATTGCAGATTTCACGGTATAGAGATAGACAATTTCGCAGCTCCCTTTTGAATTCTCAGCTTCTTTCAACGGAAGGGTAGATGAATCGAAAGAACTAAGTCCTGCCACGTGGTATATTCTAACTACACGTTTAATATACATTTTTACAAATTATTTACATTACTACGAAAATCAAATTTGCTCATAAAGAGAGCAAAATGTACATTAATCTAAACAGAATCAAAAGTGCATCTGCGACGTCATCAGCACAAATTCGAACGACGCAGCGTTCGTCCACGTGGGGGTATTACGTCACACATGTAAACTGTGCATGACGCTTTCCGCTATGACATCGGAATAGAGTTATAAATGAATAAATTGTAATTTGTTTATACATTTTCATGTAAAGCTACTAGAGTTCATTATTCCTTCCCGTGATTATTTTAACCCTTCAGCGGGCGCGCTCGTGTATAAAGTGCAACATTTTCGCAGTGGCGTAGCTAGAACTTTTGCCGCCCGGGGCGGTCTCCAATTTGCCGCTCTTTCTAAGTCAATCAATTGGTATCCGAGCAAAATTTTTGTCCTGTAAATCTGTATCCAAGCAAAATTTTTAGAGATAATATTTTCTACCCTACATTGACTTGACGATGAGGAAAAATATTCGAAATCATATAGTAATTCATAATTTATAGAAATCGAATAGTAAACTTATGAATTGAACAAGTGGTTTTTTAATACTAAATAAAAATATGCCGTCCCAAAATATGTGCCGCCCGGTGCGGACCGCACCCACCGCACCCCCCTAGCTACGCCACTGCATTTTCGTAATTTTGAATGGATTGTTTTTACAAGTAAGGTTTGAATGTTCTAAGGAGTTTATATTTATAGCTACACCATTTCTAATGCAGGTCTGATTTTCTGACCCTTGTATTCCTTTCCATTCATTGTTGGTCGTGATTTAACCGTGGTAAACCGGCGATTATACTGGATTGCAATACGACAAAATTACGAGTTGATGTAGCAAATCAAATGTGCAGCTGTTACAAGGTATCATGCATATCACGAAGATGGACAATCTCGTTGCTTTTTAGGTTTTTGGACATAATAGGAATCGATTCGCAAGTTGTCCTTAGATGCATTAAACCAGACAGTTTTGAAATATGGCGATTGTATCTGCATTCTTTGGCCTTTAATTATAAATATATCTCAATATTATCAACATTTTATATCTTGTCATAATACGCAGAATTAATGTTTTCAATTTGAAAAAAGAAAGCTTATTACAAAAGGAATAATCAAGGTTGAAAGAGACGTTGCACTTTATGCAACACGTGCCTGTTGGTGTTCCAAAAATTGGCGCATCCGCTGAAGGGTTAAGGTATTTTATTTTTTAAATGTGTTAAACAAAAATCATGTTATCTAGTGCTGTAGAAGTACAGTGTTGTACAAAGGTTTTCGCAATTTTTTTATCGTGTTAGAGCGAAACCGTGTTATACGAGGGTTCCCGCAATTTTCCTATCGTGTTAGAGGGCAACCGTGTTGTAAGATGCCGTGCTGTAGGAGGGGTACCTGTATTTGTATTTTATTTAAGCAAAAATTAACAAAATTTAAAATATAAAAGAGCATGATTTCAAAATTATTAGCATATTTAAGGCAAATTTTCTAATTAAATAATTCAATATGATACATAAATGTACTACAAACTATCCGCGACCCCTCTAATTATTTTCGGGACCCACACGGGGGGTGGGGGTCACGATCTATAGTTTGCACACCACTGATATATGGAACAATACGTTTTTCTGCTTTCAGATACACTTCCACGGGTACAGTATGAATAGTTTGCATCAGTGCTTACATCCGTCCATCCTTCCCAGCGAATTTGGTGGCACCAATGGACCTCTAGAAAACAAAAAGTTTTATGATTCTCTGTTAGAGAGTGAAGAAGAATTCCTAGAAAATCAGAAATTTGGTTACGAAGTCAGTTAATAAAGGCAAACAACTCTATTTTTTTTTGTCAATAATTCAATAATTTCGTATGTTGGTTTACAAAAAATAAATTATTTTATTCGAATTTTGTGGTATTATTTTTGTCACCTTACACTAACACAAATGTAAACAAGTTTATTTTTTGTTAATAATTTAATAATTATGTAAGTAATTTGCCAAATATATATATATATATATATATATATATATATATATATATATATATATATATATATATATTGATTGGGCAAAATTTGTGATGTTTTTGCCATCCTTTATTAATCTAATGGTAGAAAACTATATTTTGAAAATAATTCAAGGATTACACGAGGTGTTTACAAAAAATAAATTTTTTTGAGCCAATTTTGTAATGTTATTGACGAGATACATTAGCAAATGTAAACAAATCTACTTTTTACTAATAATTCAATAATTATGAACCGGATCATATATATTTTATTTCACATCAATAATCATGAATATATTTTATTATTATATATAAGGAAATTTACAAAAAATAATTATTTATGAGACTTTTTGCTGTACTATTTTAGAATTTTCTAAGTATTTTCTATTCTTCTCTTCTTTTTTTAAGAAAACTGATGACTCGAAAACTGAGTCGCCCTTTTGGCATGAAATATTTGATTGCTTGCAATTCGAATTTAGTGATCCCAGAACTGGTTTTTTTTACCCAGATCTAGGTTTTTCAGTGACCATATGGTTTTTTTTAAATCAAAAATATCTCAAAATCTGGGTTTTTCTCTTGTAAGTTAAAAATACAACAAAAAAAGTATTTATTTATCATTGTAAGCATAATTAGTTATGTAAATGTAATTATGAAATTTAATTATGTAATTATGTAAATTGTATTTAATTATGTAATTATGCAATTATGTAAATTTATTTAATTATTTAATTATGCAAATTGTATTTAATTATGTAATTATGCAAATTGTATTTAATTATCTTAAAATCTTGACTATAATACGCACACGTGTATAATACGCATGCTTGATTTTGCGCGAAATTTTCGGAAAAATTAAAATTCTATTATAATACGCACCCATAACTTTTCAATATTTTATTTAAAAATTGCACAAATAGTTATTAACATAATAAAATTTGTAATAAAAATAAACGAAAACGTCAAATTCGGTAGAAAAAAAAACAAATTTTTAATTCAAAACAAACAATAGTGTCAAATTATCAGTCTTAACCACTTTCACTAGAATACAGCTCATCTATTGTTTGTAGTTTATTGAATGTTTAAAACTACTTTTGTTTTGTACACGAGTATAATACGCACCCTCATTTTTGCGGACTAAAAAGTTGTGGCGAGCACTGCCTCAGCGATTCCAAGTTGCCCTTGTGGGGGAACTTCATACCCACACTCTACAAGTGGTGACCCGGACAAGCCTCGCAGCCCTGACAAGCCTCAATTCCCGTACCGTCGCCGGAACTAATTATCCCAGACGAACCTCTATGCACGCACCGTCGTCGAAACGCAGAATCCCCGACGGACTACGCACATTAGTGTGAGTTATTTTTTATTATTTTCTACTGCTGATGGTATATTTCGCTACATCTCAAGAATTCCATAATGCCTAAAGACAAAAAAGATTTAAAAAGGATGAAATTACACGAGTAGCTGTGAAACTTCCCGCATTTTGGAAAAAACAGTGTTGACCCATGGTTTACTTCCATAGAATCTCAGTTCGTTATAGCAGGAATTACAGAAGAAGTTACGAAATATCATTATGTAATTTCCGCATTAGACAGCGAAACAATTATACATGTACTAGATTTTGTACGCAGTGCATCTACACTTCCCGAACCGTATACTGGTCTAAAAAAACGATTAATTGAACAATTCGCAGATTCAGAAACCGCTCGATTACGTGCTCTAATATCTGATATGGAGTTAGGTGACAAAAAACCTTCCCATTTACTTCGGGAAATGGAAAATCTAGCAGCAGATAAATTAACTCCTTCTATGTTAAGGATGTTGTGGCTTAAACGACTCCCGTTAAACATTCAGCAAATTTTATCAGTTAGTACTGATACACTTCCCAGTCTCGCACTGACGGTTGATAAAATAACGGAAATATCTCAAATTTCTGCTAGTGTTAGGGCCTGTTCACATAGGAGTCCGTTGCGTAGCGTTAAGAGAAAGCTGATGTTGAGACGAAAATAAACCAATCATAGGCGTTAAAAATTTCATTGCTAATCGTTTGGAGGCCTATGATTGGTTTATTTTCGTCTCAACGTCATCTTTTCCTTAGCGCAACGCAACGGACTCCTATGTGAACAGGCCCTTAACGTTATTAACGGAAATAGTGCAGCGCAATCAAATTCAATTCATGCCCAGCTGAATACGCTTCAAAAGAAAATCCGAGCGTTAGAAAGAAGCATGGGAAAAGTACATAGTCGATATAGCTGATCTAATTCACAGTCTCGTACGCGAAGTCAAAGCTCACTACATGACCCTCCTAGCGATTCTAAAAAAAATTTGTTGGTATCAAAAAATTTTAAGCTAATGAACGCAAATGTATCCCTTCTTGTTCCTTTAAGGAAAACTACTGGCTTATGAGTTCAAACGGCGGCAGATACAGCCCACATTTCTAGCCCTTTATTCATTAGCGATTTCCAAAATGGTACTAGATACCTCATAGATACAGGACCTAGCGTTTCTACTTATCCTCTTAAATTTTTAAATACGCGTACCCCAACCCCCCAAATCTAACTTTTTGCTGCCAATGGCTAATGGATTTCTACATACGGCACTAAAGAGTTTATTGTAAATTTAAGTCCTAAACGTTCTTTTACATGGACATTTGTAATTGCTGATGTGACTCGCCCAATATTGGGTATTGATTTTTTGAAGCATTTTGATTTAATCATTGATGTTAAAAACACTAAGTTGATAAGCCGAACAAACAATGTTTTTTCTAACTTATCTTACCAGAATAGTGAAATACATCCCAATTCTCCTTATCTGCAACTTTTAAAAAAATTTCCAAATTTAATTACTCATCTGGTACCCGGAGGCAAACCAAAGCATTCAACTACGCATTTTATAATAAATAAAGGTCCTCCGGTAACTTCAAAAGCTCGGAGACTTCCGCCCCATAAGTTGGAATTGATTAAAACTGAATTTCAAACATTAGTTAGGCAGGGCATATGTCGGCCATCTAACAGTCCTTGATCAAATCCCATACATATAGTAGAATTTGCGGGGACTACAGACGGCTTAACGCAATCACGGAAGTCGACAGTTCTCCACTTCCCCATATTCACGATTTTAATAGCAATTTACATGGAAAACAATTTTACAAAACTTGATCTTCATCGTGCCTATTACCAGATTCCGGTTCAACCTGAGGACATACCGAAAACAGCGCAAATTACACCAATCGGATTATATGAATTTCTCTTTATGCCGTTTGGATTAAAAAATGGGGCACAAACTTTCCAGCGTTTCATCAATGAAACTCTATGCGATCTTCCATGTTATCCCTATTTGGACGATATTCTAATTGCCTCGGAAAATGAAGCTACCCATTTACGAGACTTGGAAATAGTTTTCCAACGTCTAAATGATTCCGGTTTAGTATTAAATATCGACAAGTGCATTTTTGGTGTTAAGGAATTGCCTTTCCTGGGTTACATTATTTCTAATAAGGGCGTTTCCCCGTGTCCAAAGAAAGTTGAAGCACTCGCGAATTTCCCTCGCCCTACTACAGTTTTACAACTCCGTAGGTTTTTGGCAATGACTAATTTCTATCACAGATTCATTCAGCATGCTGCCGAAAAACAAGCTCTATTATATGATTTAACAAAGGGATCTAAGCGAAGGGATTCCACTCCTATTACATGGACAGAGGCATTAAATAATATTTTTAATTCATGTAAGGAATCTGTTAAAAATGCTTCCCTATTGGCTCATCCTCACGCCGATGCTGCACTTTCATTATTTGTTGATGCATCCGACCTTGGTCTAGGAGCTGTTTTACAGCAAACTCACAAAGGTATTACCACACCATTAGCGTTTTTTTTCACGCAAACTCAGACCGGCAGAAATAAAATATAGCACTTATGATAGAGAACTTTTGTCAGCGTATTCGGCAATTCTGCATTTTCACTACTTTTTAGAAGGACGTAATTTTTCAATTTACACCGATCACAAACCTCTGACGTTTGCTTTTCAGCAAAAAAGTGATCGAATTTCTCCTCGTCGACACCGGCACCTTGATTTCATTTCACAATATACCACCGACATCCGTTATATCACCGGTTCACAAAATGTTGTCGCCGATACCCTTTCAAGAATTGAAGAAATTAGCACTCCTTCGGTTATAGATTTTCAAGCACTTGCATTAGCACAGAAAAAAGATCCAGAGATACTTACTTTAATGACTACATCCAGTCTTCAGTTACAACCCATCACTATTGCGGGAGATATTGAACTTTTATGTGATGCTTCCAGTGGTCGTATTCGACCATATATACCCATGGACTTTCGTAAAGCTGTCTTTGATTCAGTTCACAGCCTCTCCCACACCGGTACTAAGGCCACTTTACAAGCGATAACAAAAAGATACGTCTGGCCATTTATAAAAAGAGACTGCCGCAAATGGGAAAAAGGATGTCTAGCCTGTCAGCAAAATAAAGTGTCTAGACATGTTCAAACTCCTCACGGGCGATATGCTTTACCTGAACAACGATTTTTACATGTCCATTTGGACATTATAGGTCCATTGCCACCCTCCCAAGGATTCCGTTACTGTTTAACAATGATCGATCGTTATACTCGTTGGCCAGAAATTGTTCAAGTACCTGATCAATCAGCCAAAACGATAGCGTCAGCATTTCTTCATAACTAGGTCTCCCGTTACGGTGTGCCGCATATTATTATAACTGACAAAGGTAGGAACTTTGAAAGTTCATTATTTTTCGCACTGGCAAAACAACTTGGCTGTACTAAAACACGCACATCCGCCTACAACCCAGCAAGTAATGGTATCTTAGAGCAGTTTCACCGCCAATTAAAATCTTCTTTAACGTGCCGATTTACCACACAATGGTCAGAGCAAATTCCTCTTATTCTACTTGGACCTCGCTCGAAGTTTAAAGACGATCTCGGAGCAAGTCCAGCTGAACTATTATATGGAACTTCTCTACGTCTTCCTGGCGAATTACTTTCTCCACACAACGAGTGTAAAATACCTCCCGACGAATTTCTTTCACAGCTTAAAAACCATTTTTCTGCCATTCGTCCTGTACAAACGGCGCATCATGGTCCACAAAAGACCTGGGCAAATGTTCTCATGTTTTTGTACGTCAGGATCATGTCCGACGCTCTTTACAGCCTCTATATGCTGGGCCATACAAAGTTCTCCAACGACAGCCGAAGCTCTTTAAGCTGCAAATCAAAGATTCTCAAGTATGGGTCTCCATCAATAGACTCAAGCCTACCTATTTCTGCAGAGATATTTCTACAGAGCCTATCTCAGCTCCACATTCACCTCCAGCAGTTGGCAAAGCGACAAATTCAACGCCGCGTACTGTAACTAAGCGTTCCGGTAGAAGAGTCCGATTTCGCCTTCCTGGTCCTCTTCGGTAAGCCACATTTCGTCTACTTCCCTCCGTGTCGTCGACTGGGGGGAGGGGGAGTACTGTGGCGAGCACTGCGGCAGCGATTCCCAGTTTCGCTGCGCAAAGCAGCTTCGCTGAATTCACTCGTCTGATCATCTCCTTGGGCAGCCCAGACCACACGCAAATCAGGTACGACGATGTGCGCTGTGTTTTACACGCTGTTTGCGCATCCAGCGGGAGTATAAAGGCAAGCGACAGACAGCTCCTGATAACCATGTTGTTTCGCTACGAGCACTCGTTTTTGGAACTTCTGTGCCATGTCGAGTCTTGACGGGATGGACGTTTGCCGGACAAAAGTCCTCCTATTCTGGATCCGGATAAAATCATCCCACTGCCTGATATCACCGAACTCAACGAGATGGACCGATTACTACTACAGAGACTTACTGAAGGAAAAATTGACCCGGAGCTGTTCGGAAGTCTGGAGTTAGTCCACCCACATGCCTTCGAAGTTTACAAGCTAGGTAAGCTCGGAAATCATATTGGCAAACTTTACTCTATAATTAACCCGAATACTAACCTTCCTACTATTACTAACAAGTCAAAGCGCTCTAAACTAACCCACCCAGATAATACCACTGGCGTTGCCAGCTCTTCGACTACTGATGACGGTTTCATTGTACCAGATGCTAGATTAACGGCTAGAAAACCTATTCCTATTGAAGGATTATCAATGACCACTAAAAATAAATTCAGCACCTTAAAAGAAACCAACTTAATTGAAAATAACGAAAATAGCCCTAGAATTACTATCACAAAACCAAAAATAAAACATATTACAATAGACAGAACAGATAACATTAGAGAAATCCTTACAGCCATTGCTGGACCTAATGATATTCGTAAGTTCCATGCGAAAATAGGTGGAGAATTTATCAGAATCGACCCAAGTACGGAAGAAGATCACAAATCAATTACAAAATACTTCGAAGAAAATAACATTAAAGGCTTTATTCTCCCCCCAGGTATTGTTCGCCCAATCAAAGTTGTCATTCGTGGGTTACCAAAAGAATTTTCAACCGAAGAAATTCAGGAAAAATTAACTTCGCTTGGCTTCACCGTCATAAAAGTAGCCCAATTAACTAGAAAAGATGGCTCCTTCCTCACCCTCTTTCAAGTCCAACTCACCCCAACAGACCAGGCCAACAATATTTGAACTAAATTCCCTCTTTTATATCAAAATCACTGTAGAATACTATAATTCCCCATACAAAACAGCCCAGTGCTTTAAATGCCAACACTTTCACCACCACAGTAAATTCTGCCTCATGGACCCAAGGTGCGTGAAATGTGCTGGAAGTCACCTAACAAACGAATGCCCGAACATTAAACCAGAAAGTAAACAGGTAGAAGCAGTAAAGTGCTGCAACTGCCAAGGAAATCACCCAGCAAATTGGAGAGGTTGCCCTAAATTCCCTCATAATATTGCCGCCAAAAAACTAGCAGAAAAAGAAGCCAAAGAAGCCCTTAAAGCAGCCAAGAAAGTAACTCCAAACATCACCTTTGCCCAATTGGCAAAAGCCAATAACAATTTGACTGAAACTTCGTTCCCAACCCAATCTAACGATCAACCCACCTACAATCTCCCTTCAACCTCGAATGATAACTCTCCTCCACCTAATGGATTTTCCCTCCTAAAACAATTCCAAGAAATTAACTCAATTATAAATGAAATAACGACAGAACTGAACATAACTGATTTCTCTATGATATTAAACAATTTAAGAATTGTGTATAAAAATTGAAATTCGATATTAAATGAACTGTAGATTGAAAGCATCATTAAACAACTTCAATTGTCTTGAAATTTTATTTAAGTTATTTTAATATTTCATAGAAATATTCACTTGTAAAATATATCACAAACTAAAAGAAGACATAAAATCAAACTCAATATTTTAACCTGTTGCCACACTGAAAGTAAGCAAAAAAATTAAAGATACTGAAACACAGAAAAGCAATAATGTCAAAAACTAACTAAATGGGCACGCGCCCTCTGCAGGAAGGTTTTATGTTTAAATGAAATTGAACATTCTCCCCACCTTGAAACCACCCAAGGGTTTCAAAAAGAGAAGAAAAAAATCACTATCACAACCATAATTAAGTTAATCAAGTGGTAATTTGCATAGTTTGTAAGTTGGTCTTTTTAAGAGTCCACTCTCACATTTCACAGTTACTACTCTAACTTTATCATCCTTGCTTGGATGAACTTCTAAAACTCTAGCAAGTTTCCAGTGTAAGGAAGGTACAAGTTCATTTTTTATGAGAACGAGATCACCAATAGCAATATTGGGTTTAGATGAACACCACTTTGGTCGTTGCTGTAACTGGCTTAGGTATTCACTGCTCCACCGACGCCAGAACTGTTGTAGAAGTCGCTGCACAAATTCCCAACGCTGTAAGCGTGAGATTGGAGTGTTTGTGAAGTCGGGCTCTGGAAGAGCAGTCAAGGGAGCACCAACAAGAAAGTGACCCGGTGTAAGTGCTGACAAATCATTTGGGTCCTCTGAGCTTGGACAAAGAGGTCTTGAGTTTAAACAAGCCTAGACTTGGCAAATCAGAGTTAGGAACTCCTCAATAGTTAGAAGTGCATCACCCATGGTTCTCTTGATGTGCAATTTCATACTCTTTACACCAGCCTCCCAGAGGCCTCCAAAATGAGGAGCTGAGGGTGGATTGAAGCTCCACTTGATACCTTGTGATTCGGAGAAACATGCAACACTGGCATCATTTGAAGAGGATAGAAGTGATTTCATTGTTCTTCTCAACTCGCTGTCTGCTCCAATAAAATTAGTTGCACAGTCAATGTATATTTTGCTTGGTCTATTACGTCGGGCAATGAATCTTTTTAAAGCTGCTATGAAAGCCTTGGATGTAAGGTCACTCACCATCTCAAAATGGATTTCCCTAGTAGAGAAACATACAAAAATTGGAACATAAATCTTAAAAGATTTTTTAAATCGACCAGATCTTTCTTTGCATAGAAAAGGACTTGCATAATCAACACCAGTAACAGCAAAAACTCTTCATGATGTAACTCTTGAAAGGAGTAAGTCACCCATAAATTGAGTATTTGGAGTAAAGTCGAAAACATGTAATACAATTTCTCACAAAACGCCTCACAACATCTCTTCCACTAGGTATCCAAAACTTTTGACGGATCACAGCTAACAATAGTTGAGGTCCAGCATGGAGGTGTAGATGATGAAAATATTGCACAATTAAATTTGTCACATGATGGTTTCGAGGGATGATTATTGGGTGTTTCATATCTTCAGATATGTTAGCATTTCTGAGTCGACCACCGACTCTAATTATGCCATTAGCATCTAAAAAAGGGCATAGTGATAAGATTTTGCTTGATGAATTTAAATCCTTTCCAGAATTTAGACATTTTAACTCTTGTGAAAACTCAATGCTTTGAACACATTTAACTATAATCTCTGTTGCTTTTGATAGCTCATTTGCTGTAAGACAACCCAAAATCTTTTCAGAAGATTTAGAACAGTTTCTTATGAAACGTAAACACCAAGCTGTAACTCTGCACAATTTCGACCACGAAGAAAATTTAAATATGAATGAAACATCTTGACATTGAACAGCAGTTGAAATGAAACTCCTTTTTTCTTCTTTTAAATGCAATTCTCTAAAAGAAAATTCTTTCACATTATCATCATTGTCGTATGGTATGGTTGGTTGTCTGAGCCAATCTGGACCACATGTCCACATATCACACTGAAGGAATTCACACGGCAAAAGTCCTCTTGTAGCACAGTCAGCAGGATTTTGATTTCCTGGCACATGGCTCCACTTTAAACCTGGAACGACTTCTTGTATCCTGGCAACTCTATTTGCTACAAAGGGTAGCCAGCGACGAGGCTCTGAAGCTATCCAAACAAGAGTAACTTTTGAATCTGTCCATGCAAAACACATTTTGATTGGAATGTTGAGGGCGGAAAGCACAAATTCAAGTAAATTGGCCAAAAGTAATGCAGAACAAAGTTCTAACCTTGGAAGTGATTGTTGCTTTAGAGAGGCAACTCTAGTTTTTGATGTTAGGAGAGAAACCTTCACAGAAGTATCAGAAGCAACTGAACGTATGTAAATAACAGCACAGTAGGCCTTTTCAGAAGAATCACAAAAGGCGTGAATTTCTATCTCAGAAGCATTGGAACTCAGTACACATCTTGGAATTTTAAACTCTGTAAGTAAAAATACAGAGGCTGTTCACACATTTTTTAGACATGTATATTGTATTCACAAAACTAAATTACATAAAATTCTTTTGTTTTAAATGTTCTATTTGACATCCCTTATTCTGAACTATCTTTCAACACCGCAATTTCCAGAATAATAATGCCTTTTGAGGTGTCAGAAGAGGTATTCTATCCCATTCCTCCTGAACAGCTTCCAGAGTCCTATAAGGGTTTTGGGATGACGTTTGGATAATGCAGATTTTAAAAGTCAGAAAGCACAAAAATCCATAGGTGATACATCGGGAGATTTAGTAGGGATATCAGTGAAGGGTATGGCCTTGATACCAGTTTTTTGTTCCATTTCTTTTAGGAAATTTACAGTGGATTTTGATGTGTGACTGCTAGCTTTGTCCTGATGGAGTCTCACAGATTGATGGCACTGTGGGTAAAGCGATGGTATTTCATTCAGAAAAATTGGTGATAAAATATGTTCCTGATAGTATTTGGAGTTAATCTTGACATTTTTTCCCACTCTCTTTATTTTTAACTTGCCTTTATAAGAAAAACCAGCAACAATCATGAATCCCTTAGAAAACCTTTTTTTTCGATTCTTTGAACCATGTACTTAAATTTTTTTCTCCCCTTTTATGATAATAAATGGCTCTTTTTGTTGCAATCATTTAAATACACCCATGATTCATCTATTGTGACAATTGTTTTCCATTTTTCTTTGGATAAGTGTTTCTCATATAGAATTCTGCAGCGTGTCCTGCGTTCAGCGATATGATTTGGAAGAAGACGATGCACATTGCGTTTTTTCACTTTCTTACGATTTAAATCAACGTTTATCATTTTGTTTACAGTGGACACCGAGCATTTTAATGATTTTGTAACTGTCCTTTGACCAGGGGGATTTTCTTTTAACATTAAACAACGTACCTTTGTAATAGTCGAAGATGTCCGTTTTTTCTTTGGATACTTGTTTGGAATTTTCGTCCCACTTGAGGCTCCAATTTGACGTTTTTTTCCTCTCTTGTTGACGATATTACCTATCGACGTTTTAGATATCACAAAACCATGACTCTCACATCGTTTTTGGATAACGGAGTATGCATATTTCTCTTCGGAAAGAGCATAAATATAGCCTTCGAACCACTACTTTGTTCAAAACGCCATTTTGAATAAAAACAAAACTTTCAAGCCGTAGACGATAATTTTGACTTTTAAAAACAAAGTACAATTGCAATTATTTCTTTTGCAGCAAACGATTTTTTATTACCGCTTACCAAAATCGTCTAAAAAATGTGCGAACAGCCTCTGTAGTTGCGACTGAAACCTTCTCCATTTCTTGTTACACTCGTCATTGATTTCATCATCCCAACCACATTTGTTACTCCACAGTTCTTGCAGAAGAATTTTTGCAACAATCACCGCAGGTGCTAACCAACCCAAAGGATCGAAGATTCTAGCTATCTCTGAAAGAATTGTCCGTTTTGTGCACACTGATTTCTCATTGATGGAAACTGTAAACTGAAAAGTATCAGAAGTTGGACACCAAATAACACCAAGCACCTTAACCATGTTGTCACTATCTATCTTTAATGAAGAAACTGCAGCTTTTAACTCTGGAGGAAAACATTGCAAAACAGATGGTATGTTGGAAATCCACTTCCGTAGCTTGAATCCACCCTTTTCCATCATGTGCAACATTTCATTAGCTAGATCAACTGCTTCAGCTTCTGACCCTGAACCAGAAAGCAGATCATCAACATAATAATCTCTCAAACAAACAGACGATGCCAAGGGAAATGTATCCTACTCATCAATAGCTAGCTGTTTCATTACACGTGTTGATAGAAAATGTGCACTTGCTGTGCCATATGTCACTGTTGTTAACCGGTAAGTTTTGATTTGCTCACTTGGATTATTTCTCCACAATATTTTTTGGTAATTAGTGTCCTCAGGATGAACTTGAACCATTCGAAACATTTTCTCAACATCAGCACATAGTGCAACTTGATATGTTCAAAATCTTAGAAGAATAGGAACCAATTCCTGTTGCACTCTGGGTCCAACCATTAGGATATCATTTAGTGACAGGCCTGATGTAGTCTTGCAGATGCATCAAAAACAACTCGCAGCTTGGTAGTTGTACTTGAAGGTTTTATTACACAATGATGAGGAAGGTAGTATTCTGATTTATTATTGTGCTCTGACTCGGATACTTCTACCATGTGGTTAATTTCCAATTACTCAGACATAAAATCTCTATATTGTTTATACATATCAGGGTTAGAAGAAAGTTTTTTCTCAAGGGAATGCAAACGACGTAAGGCTAATTGTTTGGAGTTACCCAAAAGATCAGGCGAAGAGTGAAAAGGTAATCACACGGTATATTTGTTAAATCTCTGGTGTCAGTATTTTGAAAATGTTTTTCACAGGCTTTCTCAGATGCAGTTAATGGGTTTGCTGTAGGAACTGTTTCAAGTTTCCAGAAATTTGACACTAAAGCATCAGTGTCCATTTGGATGTTGTTGACGTGAATAGTAGTTTGCTTGTCTGCTGTAAGAGACACACTTCCTGAAATTATCCAGCCTAGCTGGGATCTAACAGCAAACGGTTTATTATCGCCTTTTAATGTCTCTCCCATAAGCAATGGTAAAGAGACATCTACACCCAACAGTATGTCAACTGGACTGGATTTATAAAATGCTGGATCTGCAAGGGTTATATCACTGAAATATTCTGCATAACATGGGTATATGGAAGAATGTGGTAGTTCACCAACAATTTTATTTAACACATACACAGGGATAGAGAAAGTGGGTGTGAATTTGTAACGTGGTATAAAATTAATCTCTGATATTCCATTTGTTTGAGAATTTGATGAACCAAGACAAGAAATCAATACCTTAGCCTTTCTCTTTTGTAAACCCGACCTTTCTACACAAGATTCAGTAATAAAACTCGCTTGCGAACCAGGATCGAGGAGGACACGACAATATTGATAACCTCCTGCAGAATCTCGCACTCGAACAACAGCTGTACACAACAGCACATGATTTTTTTGCTACGGAGTACATTCAAATTAAATACAAAGGTCAATGTATGCAATTAATGCCAAAAAAATAAATATATATATTTATAATAAATGCGACGATCAATGTATACAATTATGTAAAAAAAAAAAATATATATATATATATATGTGTATATATATATATATATATATATATATATATATATATATATATATATATATATATATATATATATATATATATATGTGTATATATATATATATATATAATTATATATATATATATATATATATGTATATATATATATATATATATATATATATATATATATATATATATATATATATATATATATATATATATATATATAAAACTATCGTAAGAGATATTTTTATAGACAAAATATTGTAGAAGGAAATATTCAAATTAAATCTAATAGGACATACTAAAGAATATAGTACAGTTAATATAGTACAGTTGGAGGAACATATCTTTTACTGTATTTTAATATTTTTTTGGATAATGTCCAATCGTCTGCCGTATTAGCAAGGGAAAAGATATTTTTTGTTTATTTCATTGTTATGGACTTGAAGATAAATTTATTTAAAGTACCAGAAAAAGAAATCACGTGATCAGCATGTAATAAATTAAATTCTAAATCACGTGATCAGCATTTAATAAATTAAATTCCAAAATTTAATCTTTAAAAATTCACCAAAACTCAGAAAATGGAGGTAAAGATTCGAAAAAGATTTCATTTTAAAGGAATTTTTATGATCTTTCTCCTGATATAAACTTCATAACCCTCAAATTATTATTTTAAATGCAAACTTTAAAAAAAAGTTACTAAAACAGCTTAAAAATTTAATTTTAAAAAATCTAAGAATATTTCAAAAATCTTTCTTAGTGACCCCTACACCATAAGAAAATCGCGAAAAAAATTTCAGCCCTTTAGGTCCAGAGGTTTGGTTTGTGCGTTGTATGTCAGTGAGTGAGTGAGTGAGTCAGTTACGGAACTGTTATATATATATATATATATATATATATATATATATATATATATATATATATATACACTGCTGGCCACCCAAATTGCAACACCAAGAAAGACAAGAGATATCACAACAAAATTTATTTTGTAGATAACATGTTGACCAAGTATCAAATGATTAAATTTATAGACTTCTGTGAAGCGTGGTTCCTGCCAAAATCAGTAGCCAGAGTAGCCGCCATTGTTGGAGATCACCGCTGCCACACGCCTCGGCATTGATTCAAAGAGACTTTGGATGAGTTCTTGGGGTACAGCAGACCAAACAGCTTCCACACGTTGCCAAAGTTGATCTGCTGTGGCAGCTGGGGATGGAATCTGGGTCAATCGTAGAGCAACCATGGACCACATGTTTTCTATCGGCGAAAGATCCGGAGAGCGAGGCGGCCAGGGAAGCAATTCAATCTGGCGATTGACGAAGAACCGTTGGACAATGCGTGCCACGTGTGGTCGCGCATTATCCTGTTGAAATATGGCTGTGAGAAAGCTCTGAAGGTAAGGAAGGACAACTGGTTCCAACACCTCGGAGATGTAGCTCTGGCTGTTTAAAGTACCGGCAATGCGTACTAGAGGTGTGCGAGAGTGATATCCAATACCGCCCCATACCATAATACCCGGTGCAGGACCAGTGTGGCGGTGCATAACGCAGCTGTTCAGCATCCTCTCTTCACGGTGTCTCCAGACTCGAATGCGACCATCGTGGTGTTGCAGACAGAAGCGTGACTCGTCAGTAAAGACAATTTCATTCCATTCTGCGTCCACATCCTTCTGTCATCGCACCATTGGCGGCGGAGACGTCTGTGGTTCTGCGTCAAGGGTAGACAAAGCAATGGTCGTCTTGCGGACAGACCACTCTGCTGTAAACGGCGTCGAATGGTACGCGCAGACACTGGATGATGCGTTATAGACTGCATGTGCTGTGCTATGGTTCGTGATGTGACTGAGCGATCCGTTACTGCCATGCGCACAATTTGCCTGTCATCACGTGAAGTGGTGCGCTGAGGTGGATGCGATCGAACACGCCGGTCCGTGGTACCCTCCTGCATTCAACGATCACATATCCGCATTACATTTGTTTGGTTTCGTCCAACACGACTACCGATTTCCCTGAAAGATAATCCACAATCTCGGTAGGCCACTATCCTTCCTCTGTCGAACTGGGATACTTGATCAAAAGATGATCGCTGTTTTCGACGAGGTATAATTGATCGTTTTTTTTGAAAAACCACAAGAAAAACACAATTGCCGAACTTGAAATCGTCGAAATCTCCAAGCCTTAAATAGCGCTTTGAAGTGGCGCCACAGGCGCGCGTGATGTGCGTCTGCGCTGAAATTCTAATCATTTGCATATCTCACCTCCGTTAATGCAGTTGTAAATTTCATGTTATTTGCATGTTTCCTTCAGGGTGTTGCATTTACAGTGGCCAGCAGTGTATATACACTGAAGTGCCACTGAATTAGGGATAGCAAAGCCTATGCAAATTGTGTAGTGCTGCGCATCATGTATGCGCAAGTGAGGGTGCTGTGGTAACTGCATATATAGCGCGTACTGTGGTTGTTCTGAATTAGTTGTTGGAATTGCCAGTATGGGTAAACTTCCTGATTTAGACGCCTTCGATGGCGGACAAATCGTAGGTGCGCGACGCATGGGCCATTCAATTTCCGAAATCTTCAGACAGCTAGGATTTTCAAGGTCGACAGTGTCAAGAGTATACCAAGAATACATGGATGGTGGAAAAAAGCTAGCGATCAGGCAAACTGCAAAGGACAATTAGCCTTCACAGTGCGTGGTGAGAGACGGCTCAGGCCTATTGTACGTAGCCAGCGAAGCCAAACATTAGCTCAAATTACCACCCAGTTTAATGATGGTGCCAGTCGTACAGTCAGTAAACGGACTGTGCAACGCTCGCTTCGCCGTATGGGTTTAGGGAGCCGTCGACCTACGAGAGTACCATTGCTCTATACTCGCCATCGGAATGCACGTCTTGCCTGGGCAAGAGATCACAGAGACTGGAGTGTAGAGGACTGGAAACGAGTAGCATGGAGTGATGAGTCTCGATTCCGACTACTTAACGCCGACGGGAGGCTGAGAATATGGCGTCAGGTTCATGAAGCCATGGATCCTGCATGCCTGGCGGGAACTGTACAAAGGCATGGTGGCTCAATCATGGTCTGGGGTGTTTTTTCGTGGCACAGTTTGGGATCTTTGGTGCGTGTACCAACCTCCCTCAATGCAATTCGGTACGTAGATTTGCTGGGTGATCACCTCCATCCGTTTCTGCTGTTCTGCTATCCGCACAGTAATGGAGTTTTCCAGCAAGACAACTGTACCTCTCACAAGTCCCGGTTGGCTACTGGCTGGTTGGATGAGCATTCCTCTGACTTCTCTGGCATGAATTAGCCACCTAGAAGCCCAGACTTAAATCCTATTGAGCATCTTTGGGATGTTTTGGAACAAGGCGTGAAAGGCCATCACACAGCACCAAAGAACCTTACTGAATTATGGACAGCTTTAGCCAATATTTGGCAAACCATTCCCGTGGAACGTTTCCAGAAACTTGTTGAATCTAAGCCTCGTCGTGTGGCAGCCGTTATCAAGGCCATAGGATGCCCAACTCGTTACTAGGTAGGTATCCCTAATTCAGTGGCACTTCAGTGTATATAGATAGTATGTATTTTGAATGTATTAATTTTTTATGCAATAAATAAATTATCTTGCAATAAATGTCTTTCCCTAAATAAAAAATAGAATCACGTTTTTCAAGGGGGTGCGAGAGCTTGTTTTCAGATTCAAGGGGGTGTTGACTATTAAAAATGTTAAGAACTGTGGCGACGAAATGTGTGTATATGGGTGAAATAAAACTGTTTATATTAACTATTTAAGGTAAATCCTTACTTTTCATTTACTTCAATTAACAGTTAATACCTAGTTTCAATTAAAATTTACTTCAATAATAGCCATAGTGGTTAGTACATTTTAAAGACGTTCGTTGTGTGTAGCAATAACCCATAAATATAATTATGAAAACTGGTTCGACTTACTGTTGCATCACTGTGGTGTTTAATGAGCCACAAGAAATTAAATTAAATTAACTAAAATTACTTATCTAACCTTGGAGAACACCTAGAAATAAAATTACATCACCTAAAAGAAAAAGCTTCAAAATTTCAACTCTGCTGAAATAAAAAAAACCTCAGGCTGAAAATCAGAAAATTAACTCTAAGGCAAGGACCGACATGACACAACTTTACAAACTAATAATCACAATTTATTAACAATTTCACTGACATTATAACCATCAATCTAGTAATCAAGTTCTACTCAACATATTTCCGACATACCAAATTCAATTATTAAAAATGCATTTGCTGCAAAACCAAAATTTATATAATCTCAACACAATCAAATAAATAAAAATGAAAATTCCAATAAATCAAAAATGAAGTGGCTGGTGAATTAAAAAAAACTTAATTATTCTATGAGTAATAGCTAATAATTAATTAATTTAAAACTTAAATTGAATCTTAATGACTCTGCTGCAGCTTTCAAAATGGAGAGAAGTTAGGGATAGTATTTAAAGAACAGGAAGAAAGGAAAGGAAAGAAATTCACCCGTGGCCATCGTCCCTAGGAGCCGGACGGCCCAAACTTGGGTCCCACGCTCTTTCGCCACCAGTCCAGGATCCAGAATCTTTTTTCAAACTCCCCCGCTCCCGAGTCAGCACCTTGTCACCACTTGCATCAGTCGCGTAAAATCAGCTTCCATACAAAGTAGTCCGTCGGCGCGCCATGAATTGCAAATAATAGAAATGAGGGGGGAGGCTTCAGGTTGCATTCTTGGACTCTGCAAATCGTTATACAATTTATATTCACCTCTCCCTCTCGTTCTTGTTGATTACAATTAATTCACGACGCCCTGGTCATCCACCGGACGATGTATCCTTCCGCACGTTCTGTATTCTAATCCTTTCTCCTCTCTGTTTCGGGGGGGGGGGGGGGGCTTGGTTGCGCATCACGAAGAAATGGCGAAAACCGGGCATATCAAATTACCAAGGACAGCGGCCAGCAAAAGATAGCGACTGAAGCCTGTTGCTAGGCACAAGCTCAGTTTTAGGGAAAGAAAGAAAAACAATGAATATATCTAAAAGTTTTACCATGTAACTAAATTTCATCAACATTTGAAGTAAAATTCACCAGCCAAAAATACTTACCAGCCACTTACGAGGTTTATAAATTTATCAATATTTTAAGAATAAGGTATAACATGTGATGATCTATTTCAACTTAATTCTTCACAATGTCAAAACATTTAGAGAAATTTTCGCACTATTCTCCAAATGCGATGACATTAATCAAATCAATTAATATTTGATCACCACAAGTTTAACCATAAAACATTTAGCAGAGGCTTAATAAATTTATTTATACAAAGCATAACCGTTACTAAAATTTAATTACTTACTTTACTAACTTATCTCAAAACCCGATATTAAAATAAACGTTAATTATTTAATAAACTATTAATTATCATCACCACAGACCCACTGGTGTAGTTCCTAGGAGCATGTTATACTGGAGAGCCTGTGATTAGGATGAAACTAAGGTTCATGGCTACTGGGTTAATAGATATTGGGGTTAAGGAGACTGTGGACCTTCAAACCTAACTTTTTTTGTTTTCAATGGATTTGCTTGAAATTTGAATATTTGATTAGTACCATAGATATGTAAAAGTGGTTAAAATTTAAAGATGAAATATTAATAATTTATGAATTATGAATTATTAATTATATCAAAAATTGGCCTCATTAAAAATGTTCCAGGAGCATTTCTTTTGCATATAATATGGTCATTTTTATTTACAGGATACCTTAACCAATGAAACTTATTGCTTATTTTAAGCATTCATTAAAAATATAAAGAGAAAAAAATAATAATAGTGAAAACAACCTTTTCGCAAAATACCTATATATTTCGTAAAATACCTATAAATCATCTTTTCAAGTACAAAATTTAGAAATTCTGAGCTACAAAGCATAATTTTTTTCAATATGATTTATTTGATGTACAGTTAAGTATATAAAACTTAAATTTCGAAGCAATTCGATACTTAGAAATGCGCCCGGAGCAGTTTGAATATTCGTATGACACGAAAATTTTTATTTTGAGAAAAACACATTTAAAGTTATTGCTATTAGTAACCACATAATATCTAAATTAAATACAGATGCCTATAACTAGAAAAGTAATCACAAAAAAATAAAAATTATTTTTGCAACACATTCCTACTCGTCCGTAGTTTCACAATTCAATAAAATAAAAAAATCGAATTTTTGGACAAATTTCACAGTTTTGAAAGTCCACTGTCCCCTTAATAGATACGACTACAAAGGGGTATTTATGAAAAACTGACTACTATTATTTGTTAATATTAATTTCCCAATGAAAAATTATTTGGGGGCTTCCTACTATGACTACACCCCTAAAAGAGTCTGCTGTGATCTTATCTATGACACATAAGTAATCTCTAATAATAAAAAAGTGAATAATCTATATATATAAAACAGTTCCGTAACTGACTCATTCATTCACTGACTGACTGACATACAACGCACAGACCAAACCGCTGGACCTAAAGGGCTGAAATTTTGCATGGCGATTCTTCTAATAGTGTAGGGGTGCACTAAGAGAGATTTTTCAAAAATTCTTCTTAGATTTTTTTTAATTAAATTTTTAAGCTGTTTTTTAAACTTTGTTTACGTTTGCATTTAAAATAATACATTGAGGGTTATAAAATTTATATCACGAGAAAGATAATAAACATTCCTTCAAAATGAAATTTTTTTCGAATTTTTACCCCCATTTCCTGATTTTTGGTGAATTTTTAAAGATTAATTTTTAGAATTTAATTTATTAAATGCTGATCACGTGATTTCTTTTTCTGGTACTTTCAATAAATTTATCGTCACGTGCGTAACAACTAAATAGACAAAAAAAATATTTTTTTCTCTTTCTAATGCAGCAGACGATTGGATATTATCCAAAAAAAATGCATATCCCTTACGATTTTTTTATATATATATATATATATAGATAGATAGATAGATAGATATTTTACATCAATTGTATACATTGATCATCGCATTTATTATAAATATATATATTTATTTTTTGGCATAAATTGCATACGTTGACCGTTGTATTTAATTTGAATGTACTCCGTAGCGAAGCACGGGTTTTCAGCTAGTTGTGATATAAGTGAATAATTTAGATAAAGCATATCCCTCTTGGGGGGTAAGCTTTATCTAAAATCTTATAAAACTATAAACCGACACATAAACTTTATCAAGACTTAAGATGTTCCGTCACCTTGAAAACATTACTATAAAGTGTAAGTTGGGGTTTTAAAGGCAAATAGCATGTTTTAGATCTTATCTGCTATCTCGGTTTGAGGATATCCTATAAAAACCTGGCCAATCAATGATCATGAGTTTTTGTCATTTTTATTTACTCTCTTGATGTGGGTTAGACCGGAACTAAACAGCATTTAAAATCAAGATTTTAAGCCATTTATAATCTGAAATCGCGAACTAAACTCTTTCTTGTTGAACAGAATGACGTTTAGAGATTTACTATTATTTTAATAATTAAGGGGACAAGGGAACTTCAAATTCGAATTTTTTAATTTACAATTTTTAACTCTATATACAAAATAAGGATTATTAATTTTCTATTTTATTACATTGAAAACCCTTAAAATTCAAAATAGGGAACTTTTGGCAAAATAATGCCTGTTTTTCAAAAAAAATTTCAAAAATGCTAACGTTTTTCAAAATTCCCTATGCATATTCTATATTAAATAAAATCCTTAAATTTTGTATTATAAGTTTACCATTTGTATATAAATATAAATGTGCATTTATTTTATTTTTTGTATGAATCTAAAGTCTTAAATATTTTTTTTCTATTTTGCCTGTTATTTTTTTATGTTTATACTTTATTTTATGGTATATAAATTTAAAAAATATTTGCGATATCAAAGAATTATGCATAGTTTTTTGACAAACACTTCAATTAACAATTCTGAGATATATGGAGGATTTCAGAAAAAAAATGATTTCGCAGGGAGCTTTTTGAAAAATTCTAGCATTTTTGAAGAATTTTTTGATAAACAGATTTTATTCCTCCACAAAATACTTATTTGTGAATTCTAAGTATCTTCAGTGTAGTAGAATAGAATATTAATTATTCTCACGCTGCATGTAGAGTAAAATATTGAAAATTAAAGAAGAACGAGATTGGAGGTCCTTTGTTCCCTTAAAACGACACTACTTGCTTATCTAGTAAGAACAAAATAAATATTACCACAGCGAATCCATCAAGGCGAGTTATCCGTATGAGAAGTTTTATTATCTCATTTGTATATTTTATTTTCTAGTCCTAAAATAATTTATATTATTAAAAAGAGGCAGTTGTCTCTGCCTTTTGCTACGCTTTCAATAATCACCGCAGATCAGCAGATTGGAATACAATAGAAGTAGATATGTTGCCATACATCCCTTACTGTCTCTCTTCCTTCTCCATCTTAACAAATTATAAGGGAAGCACTTTATAAAGATCGCCGGCTAGATCGGGAATTCGAACTCAGGTTTCCAGACCTTGAGGCTTGTATTTTTACCACGTTTTTATTAACTCCCTTTTTTGTTTGTCCAGTACGTACAAATCTTGCAATCGATAACTTCTCGAGTAGCTAGACATTTGAAACTTTTAGAATAGCTCAGAACACGATGACAATGCATTATTTTAATACTTTTAGCCATCTTTAAGCAGGATTGAATTCATTTTCAGTTAATTTTGTTTTGTAGAATGGTGCAGCCATCTATCGATCGGGACGGGAACGAAAAGTTAAACGCAAATTCAAATTCCCGAGCTAAATGATTGATTACGCATTTTATACCTCTTTATTACGCATTTGATCATTTTCTTTCAAATTGATGGGATAATTCATCAAAAAAATTTTAAAAAAGTATTTATTAATACATAGAATTGTCAAGTTTATATGATTCAACAGAAAATTTAAAAAGTGTATAAAAAGTTCTTTTTATCTTGTAATTATTAATTATTATTACCACGATTTTATTAACTCGCTTTTTTGTGTGTGTGTTTGTCCAGTACAAATCTTGCAATCAATTTTTAACTAAATTCCCAACTAGCTAGACATTTCAAACTTTTAGAATAGCTCAGAACTCAATGACAATGCATTCTTTTAATACTTTTAGCCATCTTCAAACAGAACTAAATTAATTTTCAGTTATTTTCAGTTAATTTTGTTTTGTAGACTGGTGCAGCCATCTATTGGACGGAACGGGAACGAAAAATTAATTTTGTTATGTATGGAAAGTTAGTTCGGAAAAATCCTCAAGGTGACGCTTCGATCGAATTCAATGCTGATGAAGTAAATATAAAGAGGAATTCAATATGCCAAGCCTCACCTCCACGCGGTTGACCTGGCACTCCAAAGAAAAATTGGAAATCAAATAGGCTCTGGTATTAATGTTTGTAAAAATCTCATATATGTAATTCAATTAATAAAAGTTTGAAAATTTCTTATAATTGCTCTATTACGCATTTGATCATTTTCTTTCAAGTTGATGGGATAATTCATCAAAAAACTTTTTTCTAAGTTTTTGTTAATACATAGAATTGTCAAGTTTATATGATTCAACAGAAAATTTAAAAACGTGGTATATAAAAAATTCTTTTTATCTTGTAATTATTCCAGTTTAAGGATGCTGTGTACTAACACCCTATTGGATTCACTCACCTCAAGGTTAACCTATGGAGAAAGTTCAAGGATTGCCGTCTGGGGTTTAAAGAATTTTTTTAACTAGCCGCTGCGCGACCAGCATGGTCGCTTTTAGTTTTATATTTTCTTTTGCAAAACAACTCAATGGAAAGTAGCAAATGTAAGGACTGTTACCATTCCCTGTCATCATAAATATACGTTGTTAAGGGGTATTCTCCATAAGGCTGATTCAAAAACATCGTGATTAAAAAATATGAATTTCCATTACTTCAGAACAGAGTTAAAGATAAAACTGAGAAACCCAACACCAATGATTTTAAAAATTACATCCCTCTCTGTATGTACTATTTTTCAATATTAAGATATCTACACTTTATCATTACATCAAATAAGAAATTGTTGGGAAAATTTTTTTCACTTATAAAACGAATAAAAATTCAGCAAGTATTAAAATATAGTGTGGATTACATCACTCTCTGTACGTACTATTGTTCACAATTCAGAAATCTATACTTAATCATATCAAACAATAAATTGTTGGGAAAATTTCTTCGCTTATAAAATGGATTAAAAATTCAGCAAGTACTGAAAAAATGTAGAAATTAATTATTACTGGCTGTCGGTTGCTATGCCGGTGACGGTTAAGCCTAACCTCGCGATAATTTATGCTCTCTCTTTAACGTTCTCTTAATGAATTATTTCTTCTTCGCTTTCTTTCTTGAGACTGTTCCCAATTTTCACTTGATCGTGCAGCTCACTTTCGAGCATTCCTGATTTCAGTGCGTAAACCCATGTTGACACGCGGTTGCAAATTGCGCCGCCAATGTTTACATCTGATTGTTGTAGCCGTTGCCATTCGGAGTGTAGCAATATCGTCGATTTTTGTTCTGCATACCTACACGTTTTATATATATAGATTGTACTCTGTAATAGAGAAAGAAATTTTTCGCCTTGGGGTATTTTTCATTTTAAAAAAATGCAAATAATATTTAAAAATTTAAATTATTCGAAGACGAAAACCTGATATAGGGTGTTTTAAACGCTCCTAAATTCCTTTGGTGGACGAAATTTATAAAATGAATCCTGTTGCAAGGTGCAGAAATGTTCAGGCTATCTGAAAATACCATTTTCACTGGATTATCAGCATTTCTGTAGCTGCAAATAGTACATACATTTTCTCCATAGGTTAACATTGAGGTGAGTGAATCCAATACGGTTAGTACACAGCAGCCTTAATTATTCCATGGATGGAAAGTTGTGTTATTTTCAGTGACTTCCATCAGACATTTAACTCCTTTTCTTTGAGGGGAAAGACGGAGAACATGTGACTGTACATACATGTTTGTTAAGTATCTATTTTTAAGTATTCGACGCAAATGACGTTTTTTTTTTTTTTTGGCATTTACTCTATATTTAAGATTTCATACTTCTGCCTGATTTTATAGTACAGGTAACCCTCCTATAACACGGTAGATAGGTTCCTAGAAAATGCCGTGCTGTGTGAAACCGTGTTATATGAGACCCAGACACAGTTCAAAAAAGGGGGTTACGTTCTGAAAACTTATTAAAAACAAACTTTTTTTTCAAATTCCATATAAGCAACTTAATTTTTATTAAAAATATAAATGTATGTATAAAACAAAACGAAAAGAAACAAAAAAATATTATTTTCATTTAATGCGACCTTAATTTAATAAATTTCTTCCTCATCACTGCTCTGTACAATCAAACGAGAACGTCTTTTCGATTGAACGATATCACCGTAATTTTCAGAACTTTTTTCTTCATTTAGATTTTTTGCACCTTCTATCCTCTTTAAAAAATCTGTAATTTTGGTTTATTTGCTGGTTCTAACAAGGTCATTGTAGATTCACGGTATGGAGATAGACAATTTTGCAGCTCCCTTTTGAATTTTCGGCTTCTTTCAGCGGAAGGGTCTGCATTCGGGAAAAATGATTCAAGATTTTCAGCTAAGCTTAGGCCTTTTTGAAATTTTATAGAGTTATAAATGAATAAATTATAATTTGTTTATACATTTTCATGTAAATACACTATAGTCCATTATTCCTTTCCGTCACTACTTTAAGGTAATTCAGTTTTTAAATGTGTTAAATAAAAATCATGTTATCTAGTGCTATAGAAGTACAGTGTTGTACAAAGGTTTTTGCAATTTTTTGTACCGTATTAGAGTGAAACAGTGTTACAGGTTGCAGTGTTATACGAGAGTTCCCGCAATTTATCTTATCGTGTTAGAGCGATTCCGCGTTGTAAGATGCCGTGCTGTAGGAGAGCTACCCCGTATTAGTTCCAAAAAATGGTAACCATAAAATAAGTTTAAGAATTATATATGTTAAAACAGAGTGTCTTTTTGCACTCTAATATGAATTCTCAGAAAATGTTATTTATGATTTTATAGTTCTACTCTTAGCTCCAAAAAATTATATCCATTAAAAGAGTTTAAGGAGTATATCTGTTAGTCCCAGGGTTTTTAACCTGCGGCCCGAGCATGGTATAACAAATATAAATCATTCCAATGTTGATGTTGTGTTTCACCATTTTTCTAATCCTAATGCAATTAAAATTAATTAAAAATCATATTTATTTGCAAAAGGTGTTAGAATTTCATCATATAATAGTATTTTTATAGTTACATTGGTTTTATAATTAATGTCTTCCTTGTATCGATATTTATACACCTTAAAAATACATTGCAATTGGTTTCGAGTAGCATACCATCGAATATAGCAGACATATTAAAAAAACACCAATTTCAAAAATCACAATAAGTTCGAGTTCGTTCAAAATTACCACATCACATTGCATACCAAGATTGTAATATTATATACATTGCATAAACAATGTATTTTCATTTTCATAATAAAACTAAACCTTTAAATGCAGTTGACTTTTTTATGCGACGTGGCTGCCTTCAAAAAATATACCATGTGGCCCAGATGCTTCAAAAGGTTAAACACCCCTGTGTTAGTCCAAAACTAAGTTTAAAAAGTAAACAATAGAAATAAACAAAATTAAAATTCAAGCATAGACTGCTAAAACACTATAACATAAAACATATCCTGCAAAGAAAACATTTTCAATAAAGGATAGCGCAGAAGCTTCATATCCCCATAATGAAAAAACAAATAAATAATCCAACAGATATAGATAAAAAAATTATACAAAAATAGACAGAAATCAAGCACTCTGGGCATCCACGCACCAACGGCAAGATTCTGTATAAGTGCCGGAACTGAACCATAAAACGACAGAGGTAATCGACAGGTCTCGTCATCAGGGAGCCTAACCATGTCAATTACCTCAAGGGGAACTTACTGAATAGGATGCAGGTAAGCCCAAAAGACATCCCAAGGCCCCGAGTCCCCCAAAGAAGCAATTAGTCAAGAAGAAAATGAAAAGACAAACACAACTTACTGTATGGGCTCAACGCACCTTACAAGCAAGCACACAAAAATCCTAATGCCAAGTAATCGGTGCCTACACACCCCAATTCCGTAAGTGACGGTTATGGCGAAACAGCAGCCAGTTCTATCCTAAAGGTTACGTCATTGTAACATTACTATAGCTCCACCCCCCATTACAACTTAACCAAATGAAAACACAAATACTATTCTAAACATCTTTAAAAATTCCTGAGTCTAAATGCCATTTTTTTAAAACTTTTAAATTACCGAAAATCCAAAACTAAGTGTCGTTTTTTGTCCTCTACTAGGGATTTCTAGAAGCTGTCATTTACGATTTTATATCTCTATCTGCGCTCCAAAAAATGTCAACCACTTAATTAGTTTACGACATGTAAAATTGTCATAAAATCTCAATTATTAAGAAAAGTTTCTTAATAATTGAGAAAAATCTGTGTAAAACATTTGGAAATAATCCAGTTTGTTGGTACTAAAAATAACATTTTGGCAATTTTTTGGCTCCATCATAAACAAGCGTTGCCATCACAAATTGCCATCACAAATTTTAGAATCAACCTATTGAAGTAACTACTTTGTATATAAAAGCAGTCATTTTCATTCGTTTCATCTCTTAAAAGGTGCTTATCCAATTATTCTGATTCTACAGTTACACAAGTCCTTACATTACATGTTTTATCAGTCGTCTATTGCTTGCTTGATATGAAGATACTTTTTTTGTAGAATTATTGTCTAGATTTGCAAACTTATCTTTATTAACACATACCGATAGCAAGCTTTTGCATGCCATTCGCAACACGTTTCCGATAACATCAGCGAAGCATATCTGGTTTATTTCCGTCACTTTCATCACGAAATATTTTGCTGGTATCCACAATTAATCAAGATTACTTTGTTGCCGCTGAAGATCTGATAAAATGAAATTCTTTACTCTATCATTTCATATTAATTTCCAGTTCTCTTTATGTAGAATTCGTGTTCTTTGTCCGGCAAAACAGGAGGAGAATTTACTTGAACGTCGTAATTTTTATCGTTTTATGAAAATTTTCAGCGATTGTTAAGGCTGCTATGTACTAACCCCATTGGATTCGTTCACCTCAATGTTAACCAATGGAGAAAATTTGTCCACGGATTGCCGACTTGGATTCAAAGATTTTTTTTGAAAAAATTGTACTCCGTCATAGAGAAAAATTTTTTACATTTGTATACTTTTTTCGTTTTTTTAAAAAAATGCAATTAATATTTTAAAATTTGAATTATTCGGGGAAAAATCTGGTATAGTGCGTTTTAAACGTTCATAAATTCCTTCGGTGGACGAAATTTATAAAATGAATCCTGTAGCGCTTTGCAGAAGAGTTCAGGCTATCTTACAATACCAATTTTATTTGATTATCAGCATTTATGTACCTGTAAATAGTTTAAAAAAAATATTTTAAATAAAAATTTTGGGGACAGCGCTTAACCCCCCTATAGAGAGAGAGCCATTACAATTCCTCAAAATGTCAATCCTAAGGGGGGTGGTGGAATTCTCTAACTGTCTACTGGACTCCTACCACCACAAGAGTCTGCAAGAAGAGGTAAAGGGAAATACGATTTTTTTTCTTGGCTGCTGGGCACTAACTCTATTGGATACACTCACCTCAGTATTAACCAATGGAAAAAATTTGTCGAAGGATTGCCAACTTGGTTGAAATATTTTTTTGAAAAGTTGTACTTCGTAATAGAGAAAGAAATTTTACACCTTGGGGCATTTTTTGTTTTTGAAAAAATATGCTGATAATATTTTAAATTTAAATTTTTGGGGGGATATCTGGTATAGTGTGTTTTAAACGCTCCTAAATTCCTTTGGTGGATAAAATTTATTATATGAATCCGGTTGCAAGGTGCAGAAAAGTTCAGGCTATATGAAACAATCATTTTTATTGTATTATCAGCATTTATGTAGGTGTAAATAGTAGACAAATTTTCTCCATAGGTAAACTTTGAGGAGAGCGAATACAGTAGGGTTTGTACACAGCAGACTTAAGTCTCCTCATTGGATTCTTTCAGCTCAGTGTTACACTTCTATCTTATTCATTTTGGAAATTTAGTCCACCAAAGGGATTTTTTTTTAATTTTTAAAACACAGTATACCGCATTTTTTCAAAGAATTATTCACATTTTAAAACATAATATGCGTATCTTTTTAAAAATGAAAAAGGTATCCGAGAAAAAATTTATTTCTTTATTATGCAGGACATTGTTTTTAATTATAAACTCCAAATCGAAAATCATTGAAAAAACTTTCTTCTTAGGTTAACACTGCTGAGCAAATCCAGTATTCGACGCAGTTGACATTTTTTTTCATAATGAATATTTTCCATACATTTTCAAAAAGTACTATACTGTTTTTTTTTTGTTTTTGTTTTTTTGTTTTTTAGCATTTGCTCTATATTTCCGATTTTATAGTTCTACTCTTAGCTCAAAAAAAATTGTAACCATTAAATCAGTTTAAGAACTGTATCTATTAAAGCTAAGTGTCTTTTTGCACTCTAATTTGGAATTTCAGAGAATGTTATTTATGATTTTATAGCTCTTCTCTTAGCTCCAATAAATTATACCCATTAAAAGAGTTTAAGGGGTGTCCCTTATTACCCAGCAGTCTTAAATCTACATGTCAGCCTCTTTAATCCTTTAGCGGGCGCGCCAATTTTTGGAACACCAGCAGGCGCGCGTGGCACAAAGTGCAACGTCTCTTTCAACCTTGATTATTCCTTTTGTAATAAACTTTTTCTTTTGAAATTGAAAATAATGATTCTGAGTTTTATGACAAGCTATAAAATGCTGATAATATTGAGATATATTTATAATTAAAGGCCAAAGAATGCAGATACAATCGCCTTATTTCAAAACTGTCCGGTTCATTGGATCTAAGGACAACTTGCGAATGGATTCCTTTTATGTTCAAAAACCTAAAAAACAATGAGATTGTCCATCTTCGTGATATGCGGGATACCGTGCAATAGCTGCACATTAGATCGACTACATCAACTCCTGCTTTTGTCGTATTGTAATCCAGTATAATCGCTGGTTTGCCGCGGTTAAATCACGACGAACAAATGTATGGAAAGGAATACATGGGTCAGAAAATCAGTCCTGCATTAGAAAGGGTATAGCTATAAATAGAAACTGCTTAGAACATTCAAACCTTACTTGTAAAAACAAACTATTCAAAATTGCAAAAATGTTGCACTTCATACACGGGCGCGCCCGCTGAAGGGTTAAGATACTTTTTTGATAGCCAGATTTCTTCGGCTCATATACCGTAAGTCACAATTTGTAAAGAAAGTCTAAGTAATAAGATCATTCGTTACCCTGTGAACACAGTAATATGCTTATGATATCAGTATACTTTTACACAGGGCCGCCGGGGGGGGGGGGGGGGGGGGGCAACTGGGGCACTTTGCCCCAGGCCCCCAACTGCCGGAGGGGCCCCAAAAATTTTTTAAAAAGTTTATTTATTAGATTTCCTCAGAAAATATAACAAGAGAGCAGTGCAATGAAATATAATAATTATGTTAATCATTCATGTAATAAAATTTTAAGTATGAGTAACTCAATTTGAATGTGTTTTCGTCTCTTTGCATTTTTTATTTTTCTTGGGGCCCCCAACAGAAGTTTGCCCCAGGCCCCGTAAAGTCTCTGGGCGGCCCTGCTTTTACATTGAAAAAAATTATAGCTCGTTGTTGCTGAATCGAAACTGTTGAAAACCGAACGCAAAGTAGACTGGCAGACAAAGGCTAGCCTAAGTAGAAAATATCCAACGGAAAATGAAAATGACGTATCATACAAACGAAACAAATGTGAAAACATTATAACGCTTCACTATCTTTTCAGAGCTCACAGGTTATCAGAAACTGGCAAACACGTTTTCCATTCTAAGATAAAGGGTAAGTTCGTCTAGATTAAATATTAATTCTTCATCGTCTTTTTACCGCACACTGTTCACTAAAAATTCGTCAACAAATTCTTCTCTTGGACGACAAAAAAATGTTATTTTAACGCACTGTCTTATATAACTCCTCTTTTAATAACTCTTTATACTTATGTATTCTCTCGTGCATACATCAATCGCACATAATGAACACTGAGGCCTTGTTCACACTGCCTGCGAAGCGATTCGTCAGTGATAAAATTTTTAACCAATCATAGGACTCAACACAGTGCCATCATCCGCTGATGTTGACTCAAGCTCAAAGCTGACGGATTGTGCAAAGACCACATGATATGTCAAACTAATTCCAGGTCATGTCAATGGAGAAACGCAACGTAACCCTCCAAATGGAATGTGAAAAAGGCCTAATTGTTGGACTTTTGTCATAATAGAAATATAAGCAAGCTACTGAATAATTCTTCATGATATTTCCTAACGACTACTCGTGTATCATCCTATAATAAGACTATCATAGAAAACCCTATTATGAAAAGATTTTAACTTTGCTCATCGTCTTTCTATCGCCAAAAACTCTCAGATACTTTTTTTTTTGTCGTCGTCGATGTATGGTGTGGTCAGAATATCCTCTAAGATTAAAAATTACAGCTGCAGACACTGTCCTTGAATACATCAGTTTTACGTGTTATATAGTATTATGTTACATTCTAAAGCTGTAAAAGTATTACAAACAAGCTACTGCAAAACTAAAAAAATAACGCATTACAGCAATAGATAACCCAAACCTACCGTCTTGCAAAATACTTGTTTTAAATTACACTAATATGAAAATGTTTATTTGTTCAGTTTTCCTATCGCGCTCAAATTGAGTATAATGGGGTTAAAAGAAAATTTGATTAACCCTTAAGTTGATAGAATACCGACCTCAATGATAGGAAACCCCAGCTCGAATCCTGGTCCAGGTGGGTTTCGAGCATAATAACTGGTTACAAAATAGCAACCTTTGGTTACAAGATAACGCAAATATCTCGAATTTATTTCGTTCTTGGCGATAAAGAATATGTTCAGATTCTCGCAGGAAAATGATAATTATACTAGGCTAATCTCTCACAACACCCTTTATAAATATCTCTGCATAAATGTAACATCTACTGTCTTGCATTGCGAGAACCATAAAAATTAGACTAGTGTGAAAATATGAAGCGGAAAGTTGAAGAAAACACAAAACAGGAACACACAGCTGTCTTATTATCCACAATAAAAATAAAAGGGAGGGGTGGGGGGGTAAGTAGCTTTGAACTAATTAAAAGCTCATCGTCAGGCCGAGAAGCGTTAGGTATGATTGCCACTATATAAATAGGGATGACAACAGAAAATTCCAGAAGATCGTCGTGGGAGGTGGCTGTAAAAGCGGACATGTGAAAGGGGAATCCAACAGGATTTCAAGAGAGGGCGTAACTTTGCAAGGTGAATTTGTCGTTTAGCAGTACAAAAGCCTGAGAGGGGGACTCCACTGATTAAGAAGCTACTTCGTACAAATAATTATTTGCACGAATGTGCTTCCTGTTGGAAAATTCCCCCTTTTCGGACAATGGCGTTCCCAATGAAAATGCCTGGCAGACCGTCCGGAGCCAAGGGACCATTTGGGTGGTGAACCATAAAGGACAGGTCGTGTTCGACACCCTTCCAAGAAGGAAAGAATGAAAGATATATTCGACACTCTATCGGTAGTGAGTAGTCGTCCGTTAT
>OU015503.1:5230935-5340935 GCA_907164885.2 Dolomedes plantarius
ATATATATATATGTATATATATATATATATATGTACACAGTTCTTTTTTCCAAAAAAAATTGGTGGCTATGCTGTGTTTTCTCAAATAAAGGTGTGCAATCCGTGACGTGGCGTGTTTTCCCACGTCACGTCACAGGGGATCAATATATATGTGATGACCCGAATGGTAAACTCCTGAAATAAGCATGGTGGCTGAAAATAATGTGATTCAAATACAAGAACATATAACTTTATTCCAGCAATAACATGACCTTACAGCGCGACTTCCAGCTTTCATCTGGCGAGCGTAGAAGTAGCTGTAAACGGGTTGCCAGAACTTGGCGAGATAGGTTAGTATTGGTAAAGGACGGAAAGGTTCCCATAGAGAGATAGAACTCGGTTAAAATTTATTACCATATATATATATACATATATAATTAATATATATATATATATATATATATATATATATATATATATATATATATATATATATATATATACTAGCGGCCCGTCCCGACTTTGTCCGGATTGAACAAAATATTATAGCAATAAATTTCCAGTTGATAGCCAATAAATTGTAAATCTTTTTTTACCTTAAATGTCCAATAAAAAGCGTAGTTCCAAATGTATTTTTCTTCAATAAACCCTTTAAGGTTGCCAGTTTCAAAAATCCTTTTTGTATTTATCAATACCTCCTCTACTTGAATCTTAAAAATATTAAACCTTTTCCTTACGGGGTGGGATAGCATATATCCGAAGCACATACTCTCGAAAAATACGGTGTGATGTCGGCAGAGATATAGTCTCGAATTCCACTTCGTTGTGACTTTCCTAACGTCTTTGCCCCCAAAGCACAATTGGGTGACATTCTGGGAACGGAAGGTCAATCTTGCCGAAAATGACTGAATAATAATCTTTTGTCGTTCTAGCTAGAGGTTATTTCTTTTCAGGCTAGAGACATCAGAAGGGCGGTTCACCCTCGGTTCATCCATTTTCAGCCTTTTGAGAGATGAAAGAGGCACGGAGTGCCGATGAACTACTATTGAAATTCTTCTTCAATAGGAAGAAAGCAATAAGAAAGCAATTAACCACTCTTTCCCCTGACCCCCCAAGCTGAATGTCCCCCACGTAAAATGGGGATAGGAAGTAGATAACAATTTCCCGTTGCAAAGAGCGATTTCGAAAAACGGACCCCGTAAGCTAAAGGGTGTTGCTATGGTTACTTGACTGCGGTTGACAAAGGAAAAGATGTAAGGTACATTTTAATGTACAAAAGTTGTACATTACCCTGCACATACAAAATCTACTCTCTCTCTTTGTATATTATTATAGAATTATAGATACACATTGGTATCCCAAAATTAGAATAAGAGATGAAATAAAAATACAAAAATAAAAAGGATTTTAAGTAAAGAATTTATTTTTAATTTTTTTAAGCACCTAAAATAATATTCAAATTAATATTAGGTTATTTATTAATTAAAGTTAATTTTTTAAAAGAAAGAGGTGTGCTTGAGACCGTAGTTTTATTCAAAAATAAAAAAGGATTTTAAGTAAAGAATGTATTTTTAATTATTTTAAGCACCTAAAATAGTATTCAAATTAATATTACGTTAGTTATTAATTAAAGTTAATTTTTTAAAAGAGAGAGGTTAAGAGATGAAATAAAAATACAAAAATAAAAAAAGGATTTTAAGTAAAGAATGTTTTTTTAAAAATAATATTAAAATTTTTTTCAAATAATATTCCTAAAATAATATTCAAATTAACATTACGTTAGTAAATAATTAAATTTAATTTTTTTAAAGAAAAAGGCGTGCCGGAGAACGGCTAGGTTCGAACCACTATCGTCAGAACAGAAGCCCACCGTGATAGCACCACGCTAAGGATCGTTGAAGACTTCGGCACAAAAAGCGGTAGAGGACAGTAGCGGTAACAATGGAGATTGTTAGGATTAAGCCCCTAACTTTATTTCTACTGATCAGATATACAGCCTATGTCCATCTGGAATAATGTACCTTTCAAACAGTGAAAGAATTTTTCAAATAGGTGCAGTGGTTCTGGAGATTACCCTCCACGTACAAAATCGCTCTCTCTTTATATATAAGTATAGATATATATGTGTGTGTGTTTGTGCGTGTGTGTGTGTGTGTGTGTGTGTGTATGTGTGTGTGCGCGCGCATGCGCATATATAGACGTTGGATGTCACTGTCACGACCTCCTCTTTCACATCCTGCTTGCATGGTTTCGTGACTTAAAGCGAGATACGGATAATCTTCGGCACCTTAGGCTGGTATTCAATCCATTTAATTACTTAGCCTTGCTCTTTGACAACTTCAAAATTTTCAAAAGCTAATTGAAAACAAGATTTATGCTGTGTCAGCGCAGCCCAGTGTCGCCTCCAATAAGGGAGGGGGGGGGGAGGGTCTGCCACTACCCACACCCAAAGATAAAGGAAAGAAAAGCGCTAGAAAATATTTTTTAACTCGTTTTTCGTAATAAAACTAATTTTTTCTATTTATGTTGTGTCGGACACTCGAGACAAGTACCTGCTATATTTAGAAAAAGAAAAAAAGAAAGAAAAAAAACCCACTTTCAAGGCAGAAGTCCTGTGACGTTAATAAAACTCGACGCATCTCTGTAATATGTCATTTTGCTTCTAGATTTATTAGGTAGATAACAGAGTATCCTTTACTTGAAACAATGAGATAATTCTTTTTAATCATGGCAAATTACGTCAATTAGAATTGATGTATTTTACTGTTAAACTACCTCAAAAGATAAAGAAAATCTTCCACGGTGGAGAAAAACAATGTAGATCAATTTGTAATATATAATGACAGAAACTTGTTATTGATCCTTATATTTTTTAGGGAAAATTTATGTATCTTCAAATTCTGTTTAACCTTCCTCTGACATCTTTGTTGGCATCAAAATCACTGCTTTTGCAGGAAAGATGATTTTATCTTATAAAGATGATTTTATCTTATAATTCTGTGTCTTATTGTTAATACCTGTGTTTAAACCAAGGAAGTAAATTTTGGAGGTGACTTTTCTGCTTTTTGTTACTTGTATTAGATATCGATCTACGCATCTGGATGAAATCTTCCAACTACAGCAGATAAAACTGACAGTTTTCCTAGGCTTGTTAAAAAAATATTTTATACCCGATAGGAGTTGTGGCTCCATACTGGCTTAATATATAATAACCGATACTGTAAATTCCAGCCCAACATCATTTTGCATTACACCACCTGAACAAGAGTGACCTCTCGACTGTATATTTATGGACACATAAATAGTTTTCTCGGCCAATATCGGTAAGTCAATACATTGAGGCAGGGGTCGGCAACCTTTTTTACTAGGAGGGCATATTTCAGAAATGCGGGAGTTCGGCGGGCACCTCTAGTTGAAGAGGGGGAGTACGGGAGGGTTAATATTTAAACATGAAAATATTAATTCAACATAAATTTTTAATACATAAATTCAAATTTCAATTTAATTAATAATTAATGCAATATCTGATATTGCAAATCTGCGGCAAAATCATTGTAATGCGGCACTTAAGGCTGCTATGTACTAACCCCATTGGATTCGCTCACCTGAATGTTAACCTATGGAGAAAATTTGTCCCCGAATTGCCGACTTGGATTCAAAGATTTTTTTTTTTAAATTGTACTCCGTCATAGAGAACGAAATTTTACATTTGTGTACATTTTTCGTTTTTTTTAAATGCAATTAATATTTTAAAATTTAAATTATTCGGGGAAAATTTTGGTATAGTGTATTTTAAACGCTCATAAATTCCTTCGGTGGACGAAATTTATAAAATGAATCCTGTAGCGCTTTGCAGAAAAGTTCAGGCTATCTGACAATACCAATTTTATTGGATTATCAGCATTTATGTACCTGTAAATAGTTGACAAAAATATATTTTAAATAAAAAACTTGGGGGCAGCGCTTAACCCTCCTACAGAGAGAGCCATTACAATCCCTCGAAATGTCAATCGTAAGGGGGGGGAATTCTCGAACTTTCAACTGGACACCTCCCACCACAACAGTCTGCAAGAAGAGGAAAAGGGAAATACGATTTTTTTTTCTTAGTACATAGCAGCCTTAAGTTGAATTCCCAGTTCTCGGGCAATGGTCCAAATGAGTGTGAGTGAGGCTTGATCAGTAAATTGATTTTAAGTATTTCATATTGGAAAACATAGATTCACAAGTATTTATCAATGCGCATTGAGTGTTCAATTTCAGACCACATTTTCTCTACAATGGGAGGCTATTTCCATTCACTAAATCCCAGAATTTTTCTTCGTTATGATGTAATTTTAATTTAATGTCATTTCTTATGTTTGTAATTTCGAATTCTAAGTCCTACGTATTAGAAATATCAAAATATGTTGTGATTTTACTAGCCACATCGTCCTCTGTATGAGAGAAAGGATTAATAAAAAACGTCAAGAATGCCTCCAATTCGTATAATTCTCCAAATCTGGTATTAAATTCTTCCAGTAAGGAATCAAAATGTTTGGCAGACTGATGGGTGGTAGAAATTCCCTCGTAATAATTTTTATTACCATTTTTAAATTTGGGAAACGCGATAAATTATCTTCCTCCATATGGGATTTCCAGAGCGCCAAGTTAGCTTTAAATGCATTTAAAGTATTAGTCATAGAAGCAATATTATGATTTCTACCCCGTAGTTTCAAATTTAGTTACTTCAATTTTACAGTGAAATCAGTTAGAAAGCCTAGCTCAATTATCCAAGGTTTTTTCTCCGATTCTAAACAACTTTCATCCCTGGAAAATAGAAATTCTTTCACCTGTGGTAATACATTTAAAAACCGCTCAAATACCTTTCCTCTACTGATCTCTCTCAATCAAATATCTAAACTCAAATACCTAAAATTTTGATATTTGAACGGCGGGCACTTTAAAATTTCTTCGCAGGCACCACGTCGCCGACCCCTGCTTTGAGGCATTTTATAACTGTCCCAAACTGGCATGGCGATGCTTTTACGGTACGCTGTGACCAACCAACACGGGACTGCCGATACTTCGTGGTAGGATGCAGTGATCAGTTGTTTCCAACACACAGGCCCTGATTTTCCATTAGACCCAGTAGACCCGGGCCTAGCCCCCCCCCCCCCCCAAAAAAAAAAAATAAATAAAATAAATAAATAAATAAATAAATAAATAAATAAAAATTCCAATTCAATTATTTTTTATTTTACCTTTTTTAATAGCAATTTTTTTACATATCCTTTCATTTGATTGATAGGTTCATTTGATTGATAGGTTCATCATATGTATAGTTATATGTATAGTTCATCATATGTATGTTATAGTGTATTTAAGAGATTAATAAGTTTTTCTGGTTGCATTGTATTGGTGTTTTAATGATGAAGTTAATATATTGTATTGCTTTTTGTTTTTTGAGAATGTTCTAGCTTTTACGCTTCAAATAGCCAGTTCTTGATAAAATGATACTTTCTCAATGATTCATGATTAATTTTTGTGTGTGTGCGTCAATCTTGGAAATTTTACGCCCACATCAGTGGTAGGGGGCCCCCATCCCCTATAGTTGTGCCTATAGTCAAGAATTTTCTAAATCGGGCCCTGCCAACACGGCAGAACTTTTAGAGGACAGTCTCAAAATCATTCTTCCTTCCAGTTTATTAAAGAACTAGCCGGGCTTCGCCTAGCTACGCTCAAGCCATCCGTGTAACATATTTATGTACTTCGGGCCCCACAAAAGAAAAAAAAAGCCTACAAATGTATTAAATTCAAGTGAAATAATTCCTTTCAATTTTCATTCCCGTCGCTGCCGACAGATGGCAGCACCACTGCTCCAGATGATTTGGTTTCTCAGCAGTGAGTGATTTTAGAATGAAAATATCTCTAAAACTATTGAATTAACATAATAAGTGTACGCAGAAAAAATTATCAGTTTTCGAAGCTCTTTCCAAATATGTAACATTTATGTACTTTCATGAGAAAAAAAATACACCGATTTTCCTGTATATTTGTCGGCCATTTTTTTTCGAGGAGTGGCCCGCCCGGATGGGTTACGGTCACGTGATCTCTCGACATGCACTTGTCCCTGTATTAGTATAGATGCCGTTTGCATATGCAAAATTTAGAATCTCCAATCCTTTCGGCTATTGTGAACTAACCCCATTGGATTCGCTCACCGCAATTCGCTCACCGTTAACCTATGGAGAAAACATATCTACTGTTTACAGCTACATAAATGCTGAAAATCCAGTAAAAATGGTATTTTCAAATAGCATGAACTTTTCTGCACCTTGCAACAGGATTCACTTTATAAATTTCGTACACCAATTGACAGACTTGGAGGCGACACTCATTACTGGTTTTCTCGTCTTCCTCACTTCAAAGAAGGCTGTATTTCCAATCAATTATCATTGATACTGTCTGTAATCTGTGTAATAAATTTGTCTTTGATATCTCTTGTCCTTCTTGGTGTTGCATTTTGGCCAGCAGTATAGATGTAATTTGGAATATATTCAGGAATATAGTACGATCATTCATGTATGCAGAATTCTTAAATCAAAATATTTAATGAACCAATAAATAAATATTTTAAAGTATTACTTTTTTTCTTAAGATTTTGATTTTTTTTTTTTCATATCCTGTCAATTTAAGCTACAATATCGTATCTCGATCATGAAAACTGTACTGAAAAATAATTTCAATTTTTTATTTTATTTATTTATTTATTTATTTTTGTTTTTGTTTAAAGTTTAAGAAAATAGTTTAAATTTCGAGTTTTCATTCAGCCATGCCTGAATCACGATTAAGTAACTCACTAGAAATTACTTGAGGGAAATTGTAAACAATTTTAAGATTCCATATCCTTTTAACAAATTCAAGAATGAACTATCTTCACTTCCCAATTAATTGTGATCATTTTTTTTTTAAATTTTAGATGAGATAGCTTGCTTCTAAAACAGTACTTTTTTAGAAGCAAGTTTTTTCAATTCCCATTTATTGACAAAAGAGTCAATAAATATGAAATGAAAAAACTTAATTTATTTCGTTTATGTATTTATATTTTGAACATCCAAGAGGAGGCTCAAGAAATTGTTAGAGGACGTTAACCTCCCACCAAGCGTCCCCCTCTGGTTATGACTTAGTTTCATGATGCGTTCATTACGTTTAGACATAATACCGATATTTGAATCGATTTAAAATTTCACTGCTGCCATCTGTTAACTGAAAAAAGAATCTTTTGTTTAAGGGAAAATTCTTTCTTTCTTTTCTCTCTCTCTCTCTCTCTCTCTATTTATATATATACATATATATATATATATATATATACAGTGCTAGATTTCTAGAAATAGAGGTGCCGGAACAGTAACCTTCCGGGGGGGGGGGGGGGGGGGGGGTATTCCAAATTATTGATAAAGAGAGGTACCTAAAGAGATGTACCGGTACGCCATTCCGGCGCGTTCCGCCTCAAATCTAGCCCTGTATATATATATATATATATATATATATAAAACAGTTCCGTAACTGACTGACTCATTCATTCACTGACTGACATACAACGCACAGACCAAACCGCTGGACCTAAAGGGCTGAAATTTTGCATGGCAATTCTTCTAATAGTGTAGGGGTGCACTAAGAAAGATTTTTCAAAAATTCTTCTTAGATTTTTTTAAATTAAATTTTTAAGCTGTTTTTTAAACTTTTTTTACGTTTGCATTTAAAATAATACATTGAGGGTTATAAAATTTATATCACGACAAAGATCATAAAAATTCCTTCAAAATGAAATTTTTTTCGAATTTTTACCTCCATTTCCTGATTTTTGGTGAATTTTTAAAGATGAATTTTTAGAATTTAATTTATTAAATGCTGATCACGTGATTTCATTTTCTGGTACTTTAAATAAATTTATCGTCACGTGCAAAAAAAAATTGACAAAAAAATATTTTTTTCTTGCTAATGCGGTAGACGATTGGACTTACGATTTTTTTATAACCCCCCTTACGATTTTTTTATAAATATGTTTTTTTTACATCAATTGTATACATTGATCGTCGTATTTATTATAAATATATAGTATATATTTATTTTTTTTTTTGGAATTAATTGCATACATTGACCGTTGTATTTAATTTCAATGTACTCCGTAGCGAAGCGCGGGTTTTCAGCTAGTATATATATATATATATATATATATATATATAACCACTGTGTAACCACCGGTATTCAAAATATGAAAATAAAGATCTGAATCCCTACATTTTATTAAAAAAGAACCTGTTGAATTTAATACCATTATTACGACTATTTTTATTCTTAATAATTCATGATAAACTAATTATTGAAATGATTTTGTAAAATTGGGGCATTTAATTACCTCTTTCGTCTATTTATAATAAAGGTAAAAACTGTGTATGAAAACTAATGCTAATCATGGGGGAAAGCAATGAATCTTTTTTATTATTATTAGTGGCAGTTTTAGCAAAAATTTAAAATTCTCTTAGTAACGTTCATGAAGCTTATAGCTTCATGGTAACGTTATTAAGATGCATTGGATTGTAGACAAATCCAGTATTTTCACAGTTTTATTCAGGAATCTTAAATTTTATGATACAAAATTCAACTTCCAATCTAGCAGCATATTTTCTATTTCTATATGTTTAGATGCAGCTGTGTTCAAAGGTTAAAAATAAATTTGTTCTGTATATGTATATAATTCTAAACTTTTGAGTATGTTTGCCAATCTGTAATTGAATGAAGAAAATGGCGCTCATTAGGGTCATATTTGCGAGAATACGGCACTTTTTACTTGAGTAGAAATAGAATAACACGTGTGTCATCGAAATGAGACCATCGGTTACACAGTTAAAGATATTTAAATTATATTTCACGATGCGACTTTTTTCATGATTAAGTTTAAGCTGAAGAAGATTTGATTTCATATTACACAGCTAGTGTCTACCGGAACTGTTACTACAAAGCTTCCGTTATCAAAATAAAAGAACTGGATAGGAGATATGGTTCTCTCAGTCAAAGAACAAAAAATCGTTATAGTCTGAGTATTTTTTTAAAAGGTGGTCAACCAAAAGTACACTGATGTAAGAAATTAAGAGAATTTGCAGACTTGGTCGAATATCCTCACTCTCTATAAATTCGTTGACCAGAAGAGCTCTATGTGGCCTCGCGTTATCGTCCATTAAAATGAACTCAGGGCCAACTGCACCCCTGAAAAGGCGAACATAGGGCTCCAATCCCTATACCTCACACCAGTCACAGTGCCTCTTTCAAAGACATGAAGAGGTGTGCGGCCATCCAACATGATGCCTACCCAGACCATTAAACTTCCTCCACCATAATGGTCGATTTCGCGGACATTGGAGGGTAGGTAGCGGGTCCCTGGTTCTCTCCATATGAACGTACGGCGAGAATCGGTGTTTAGGCTGAACCGGGACTCATCAGTGAAGAGAACGGTCGCCCATTGATCCATACTCCAATCTCTATGCTCTCTGCACCATGATAAACGGATTCTCCTGTTCGTAGAAGTGTGCGGGACGCAAACAGCAGGTCTTCTTGCAAACAACCCTCTCTCATGAAGTCTTTTGGAAACAGCACCCTTGATACACGGGTTCCTGTGGCTGCATACAAGTCACGAGAGAGCTGAGAAGCTGTAGCACTCCTGTTACACCTCTCTATAATCGACAAATGGCGATCTTCTCTGGCCGTCGTGGCTCTTGGACGACCTTGCCCAGGCTTTCTCTCGATGGATCCTGTATACTGGAACTGTTTCCATAAGTTACCCACGACGCTGGGCGTTAAATTGAACTCTCAACAAATTTGGACTTGTGATTGGCCTGCTTCTAGCCTCCCCACAATTCGCCACCTCATTCCATCATCTAAACGTTGGTGGTTACTCATTTTTACTGTTACAATTTGAAATTAACCGATTGCTGCAAAATAACACCAATAAATTCGCCGAGGTATGCTAGCGAACGAAATGCGTCTTAACTTACGCGCGCTTATAAAGCCTGTTTCTGTACTGGATCCGCCTACACACACGTGTACGCTTACGTATTTGACGTACAAGATTTTTATTTTTGTCTAGAAGCAGTGGCTTTACATTCAGTTCAGTTCTTTTCATGAAATTCGATAAAATATGCAAATTCTCTTAATTTATTTCACCAGTGTATTTCCATTAAAAGCATTCTACTGGCAGTTCCTATTTATTATCCTCGGTAGCAAAAGATGACAGTAGAGTTCTCAGTCAACCAACCAATAAACAAAGCAACATAATCATCGAAGAAATATGAAGTTTGCGTAAATTTATCCTAAAAGCTCCAGAGAACGTTTTAAGCCAAAATTACAAAGATTGGGGGGGGGGGGGGATGATTCCAAAACATTGCGTTTCTTCCTCTTTAAAAAAGTTAAATAAGCTGTTAACAAATATAGGTAATCGTCATTAAATTATGATTGTTTAAGTTATGTAATTATAAAAGAGACATTCTTCTCCGAGAAAAAGGAAATTAGACATCTAAATAATGAGGAATAATTAGTTCTCATTCTCGAGTCAATTATTCCTCATTACAGTAATACCCCGAAGTTACGTGACAGGTGGAACCGACGGAAGATCGCGTAAGTCGAATTCGCGTAAGTCGGGGTACAACTTTACACATAAATACATAAAAATTTTGTCTAACTGGGAACAAGAACTTTTCAAAAACATCAGTTTAAAGGAAAAATATTGTATTGAAAGTTAAATATTGTATTAAATATTAATATTATACATATGTACAAGATATTAAAAAAAATTGTTGATGGTGTAGCATAATGAAGATATGGGGTCATTTTGCCCAAGACCTCACAGTGGGCATGAACACAGCTGCGAGCTTATGGGAATACCATTTTCCAGTTCCCATCGTTATTGAACACATGTGTGAATTCCGAGCGGATTAAAAGACGATACCAGCAAATGCCACCAGAGTTTTTAACCTGAAAGTTAAGCCCAGGCATATCGGGTTCTCAAGCAAGCGTCTCCCATCCCATCGTTAAACTGTCCTTCTGAGCAATATCTCAAAGCGAGTTTGGCATTGGAGCGCCATAAAGATGGAGGAAATATTCGTCGATAAGAAGAGCTGTCACCGGCTAATCTGCCGGCCCCCGCTCTGAAAAACAATTTCTAAGAACACGGCCACCACCGAAGTTTTCAAGCAGTGTGACATTTTCCCTCCTCAAGACCCAGAAAATTTATTAACCTCGACTGGTAACAAAGCCACCCCACCGGCGAACTTCGAGGATGCAATATTTCCCCCGCAGCGAAGGGTGGCTTACAATAGCGAGTCGCCACGATGTCTGGGTGGTTAGAATACAAAAGGAGAGCCGCCTCTTGACAAGAAGCAGTAATGATTCACCGGTGCGATTACGATATGAAAACAGGTATCGTTTTGCACACGGACCAAAAGGAAGGGCCTATCAGATCCCAGATTCAAGGAGCGGGGATGTTAAAGATCCCGCCATGGAAAAAGGTTTTAAAAGGCGACGCAGGAGATTTTTAGAGGAGTCGGAGACTGATTTTCATGCTGGATCTGATCCAGATCCTAGGCTGATCCCGATTCTGATTCTGAGGTTCAGACCTCTGAAGTGTGAAGACCTCTTTCTCGCTGAAAAGGGTCGTGGAAAGATCAAAGCTTGATCTTCCTTAGTTTTGAAGCAGCTAGCTTCTTTAGTGAGAGTGTGTGGGACGAGCCGTCCACTACTCTGTGTGAAATCGGTATCTATGGAATTATGAACATGTTAAATTGTTTTTTGACGTCATCGCAAGGTCATTGTTACCATAGACAAAAGACAGGTAAAATCGAAAACCGCGCAACTCCGATTTCGGGTAAGTCGGGGAATTGCGGTATTTTGATAGCACGAAACATTAAAATATTTAATTATCTCTGAATGAAAGTTCACTTCAGGACAGTTTTGAAATTACCCATAGATAATGGGTAACCCATTTTAGTCTACTAAGACCGTTCGATCCAAGTCGTGTAGAATCATCTCAGTGTTTCCCAACCTTTTTCGAGTCGCAACCCCCTTCAGTGGCTTTAACGCATCCCGCGACCCCACCCCTCTTTACACTATATATTTTTTATAAATAAGCTCTTTTATGATATTAAGAAAAAAACTAAACTGAATTTTCAATAATTTAATTGGAACCTAATATTTAAATTAGCAAAAATGAAGTATATCAAATCATTTTAATGTGATGACTGTGCTTGCAACTGCATACCCATCTTCGAAATTCGTGGTTGGGTGTTTGATAAAAGCTAGCCTTATATCACCTTCGACGCTCAGTCGATTTCGAAACTTCCTTTTGATGTGGGCAAGGGCAGATAAACCAGTCCCACATAGATACGTTGTGGCAAAAGGTACCAAAATACGAAAAGCAAGTTCGGATACTTGTGGGTAGGATTGCTACGTAGCACACCAGAACTGAATGAGCGATTTTTCTCTAAACAAATCACGTGCCTATGAATCATTCCGAAGATCCAGAAATTCATCTTGCATTTCATCGGGAATACTAATCACGTCTAAAGAAGTAGAGAATGGGTTCCGTGCAAGCAATCTTCTTCTCCTTTAAGCTCAGGGAAATACCGTTGAAAGTATTTTCCCAGAGATTGAAAGTACCCTGTGATATTCGACTTTAGATGTTCATCGAGTTCTTCAAATTCCTCAACAACACTGGACAATTTTTCAAACATGGCAATGTTTTCTTGGTTTACTTTTCGACGCCAGTTTTACAATTTCGAGACAAAAGCCCTCAGACTGTCGTGGAGTTGCATAATGTGCATGTCCTTTCCTTGAATTTTCCGGTTACAATTATTCAACTGTTCAAAAATATCTGCTAAATAGGCAAGTCTTTTCTTCCACAGTTTATCACTGAAGTGAGACAAAATCTCGTATTTTTCTTGATCGTCTAAGAACAACTTGATTTCGTCTTTTATCTCATAAACATGGTCCAAACCTATCCCTTTGATAGCCAGCGTATGTATGTGCAAAATAGCAGAATTTCATTATCTGCATTCATGTCTTTGCAAAATGCTCTAAAAAGTCGGATGTAAAGGGTTCCGGATTTGACGTAATTAGCAATTTTCATTACTGGATCAAGTACATTTTTCACAGGAGTTGGTAGTTTTGCTGGCAAGCGCATATCTGTGAATGACACAGTGTGTATCGTTTACTTCAGGAGCAAGTTCTTTTATTGTTTTCTGAAAGCCCGACTTTGACCCCAGCATAGGAAGAGCTCCATCAGTGGTTTCAAAAATGAAGAAGTACAGGGTGACTGGGTTAAAAGTATCCAAAAGTTATGGCTTACTTTTACGGAACTACCCATTAGAGTTTAATATATATATATATATATATATATATATATATATATATATATATATATATATATATATATATATATATATATATATATATATACTGTAACCACCGCTTATAGTGATCAGTGGTTATAAGACTCAACCGTTTATAAGAATCAATATCGCGAAAACAAAAACAAATGTATTATTTCCATGTTAAAATTTTCGCTTTAAAGAATCAATCCACCGGTTTTAAGAATCAGTTTACACTCTTCGCTTTCCTTTCATTTTTCCAAAAAAGCCATTTAAACCCTCAAAAGGCACTGTAACATATTCCTGCGATTAGTGTCAAAAGCAAACACTTTAGGTAGCGTCACAGGTTACGTGTAAGGCAGACAGCTTAACTAAAATCGAGACTTTTAAGATTAATGAATTACACTTTTATTTAACAATCACACGGTTAGGCCGCGATCTAATTTTATATAGTACACAGTGAAGAACGTAGAAGTCGCAGTAGTTCGAGGAATTTCTGGAACCTCTCGAGGTAGGGACACACTGACGCTGTAGCGAGATGAACTGCCGATCAAATCATGGAAGAAATAGCCGTCGAATTCAGTCCTTTAGAGAAAGATGAAGATCAGATGAGATTGTATCTCCGCAGATGAAACGTGGATTAACACAGAGTTTTAGTCGGCTCGACACACACTCTTCCACTGGAAGCTAGCAGCTTCTCAGAAATAACAAAACTGGGGAGATCAAGTTTCGATCGCTTTCCCCGACCTTTCTCGATGAGAAACGGTCTTCTTCCCGCAGAGGGCTGAGCCTCAAAAAATAGCAAAGTCACTCAAATTGAGTGGAGCTAGGAGATCAGCTATCACTCCTAAACTCTGAATTCTAATCTCTCAATATCTCAAATCTGGCTTTCAAGCTCTCGTCGGCTTATTTAAAAGCTTGATCCCTGGCGGAATTTCTAACAGTCTCCGTCTCTCAAGCTCGATTCGGATAGGCTGGTCCGCCTAGGCCGTGTGCAAAACGATAAGGATTATTGTATCTTAATCGCCCGGCTACCTCGTTAAGGTCGTGTGTCAAGGGGCGTTCTTTTCATTGTAGTTTAACGTCAAGGCAAGGCGCCAGTCCGTCGGCCTTCTATTCTAAAACCGCGCCCCGAAGAGGTGTTTCATTGTAGCTCCTCTTCGCTCGGGGGTCTGTCATTCTTTAGAATCGGTTCACGGCTAGCGACGATTTTAATGGTCTTTCTGCTCGCATAGAGGAGGGGGAATTTGCCACAGCACGAAGTCCTTTTTTTTTAAAAAAAAAAAGAAAAATTGATAAAATGGGATGGAATATAGTCGTAAAATGCATCCCTTTCTTTGTTAGACATAACATAATAGTTTCCCCTTTTAACATTTTAGCACAACACTGTCCTATTAGCTTGACCCAGGGGCATATTTACCCATCCGGGTCCGATTTCACTTTTCTCCACTGAGAAACAAAAATAGGGACCTTTTTTTCCCACCTCCCACATCTTGGTTGCGTATTAGATAAATTACATATTAGATAATATACCATAAAATACTCTTTAATTTACGTTAATTATCTTTTATTAAAATTATTTTGCATTCAGAAGGCAGATTTTACATCGTTATATCGGACAGCAGCGGGGCAGCGCAAAAAGTGGACATGGTTAATAAGAGAGGCGAGGAAGCAGAGCTAGGACGACACCACGACAATACATAGACAGACAGTAAAGAATACGCGGAAAACTTTTGCAGAAGGTTGTAAAGTTTAGGGGCTCTGACCGCGGGGAAATCTTTTGGCTAGAGTTGGGCATCTGACTTGATTACATAAGGGTCACATGATGTTTTGCATGATGTTCCGAAAGGCGCAACGTAGCGAAAACAACAAGTGGTGCTGATTCATGTTTAAAAATATCTTTAACGCGCGTGCACTAAGGGGTAATATGGATGGTTAGTTGGTCAATTCCTAGGTCACAATTAGAAGAAAGGGACTGTACTTTATTGAGAGGAAACAAGGATAGTTTTAAATACGCATTAGCTATATAATGGTGGGCCGTAATTATCACATCATATATATATATGATGTGATTCTATTTAAATATATATATATAAATATATATATATATATATATATATATATATATATATATATATATATATATATATATATATATATATATATATATATATATATTTTAAATAGAAAGAACATCTCACCAAGTTTTAATATCAATAGATTTCGATGTGTGCACCTTTTGTAGCACGACAAACGTCTAAACGGTAATCCAGTTCTCTCCAAGTGACGAATTATTCTCCAAGTTATTAGAATTACTTGAATTATACGCTTCTTTCTCATGCACAGTTTCAATTTTTTGTTTATACACAAAAATTTTTGTTTACACACTAATAACTCCTGATATGCTACGAAACACTTGGAGAGAAATAGATTACCGTTTAGACGTTTGTCGTGCTACAGAAGGTGCACACATCGAAATCTATTGATATTAAAATTTGGTAAGATGTTCTTTCTATTTAAATATTTTTTTTTTTATTCTAATGGGTAGTTCCGTAAAAATAAGCCATAACTTTTGGATTCTTTTAGCCCGGACACCATGCACATGTGACGAATGGAATACGATAATGAGAGTCCCCCATATAGCATTAGTCAGACAAGTAGTTCCGGTTGTAAGATACCAGCTCAGTGTTAAGATACTTGGATTTGAACCTCAATTCTTTCAAATTATAGTTCAAGTGGCAACGCTGCAGTGATGGATTATGGATCGTCAGGAAGTATATTTAATACAGTAACCACCGCTTATAGTGATCAGTGGTTATAAGAATCAACCGTTTATAAGAATCAATTTCGCGAAAACAAAAACAAATGTATTATTTCCATGTTAAAATTTTCGCTTTAAAGAATCAATCCACCGGTTTTAAGAATTAGTTTACACTCTTCGCTTTCCTTTCATTTTTCCAAAAAAGCCACTTAAACCCTCAAAAGACACGAAGTTCTTTCTTTTTTCTAAAAAAAAGAAAGATTGATAAGATAGGATGGAATATAGTCGTAAAATTCATCCCTTTCTTTGTTAGACATAACATAATAGTTTCCCCTTAAACACTTTAGCCCAACACTGTCCTATTAGCTTGATCCAGGGGCATCTTTACCCGTCCGAGGCCAATTTCACTTTTCTCCACTGACAAACAAAAATAGGGACTCTTTTTTTCCCACCTCCCACATCCTGGTTGCGGCTTCCTGGACCCAGAAACACATAAATCTCCGGCGAAGTGTCCACTATCACTTAGGCAGACGTGACATTAATAGATTCAGCTCGTTATCAAACCGAGAAACGTAAGCTAGAAGGTGAATCTTCGTCTGAGACTATTAGTATTGAAAGAGTATTAAAACAGCCTCCTGAAAACTTCATTACGTCAAACTACCATAGAAAACTTTTTCTTGCTCCCTTCCTGTAGTTGAAATGTTAAAACTGTTGATCAGGTATGTTGTAACAATTATTGGATTTTTTTCTTCTCTTACTATGATCATGTGTATCTATCTACTTATAGGTCTAGAAATTAAGTTGTATTTTTAAAATTATAAAAAATAATTTTAATAATATATAATTGATGTAAATTAAGGAGTATTTTATGGTAAATTATCTAATATATGTATATATAGGTGTGTGTGTGTACCTGTCCAAAAACCTAAATTTCGGCTATAAGAATCAACCGCTTATAAGAATCAAAAACAGTAATAACAAACGTGATTCTTATAAGTGGAAATCACTGTATATTCATTGAGGTGAGGGAAAATTCAACATTATCGAAAATAAAAATAAATTAATAAAAGAAAAAATACCACAAAGTGTATTGGGTTTCCAAAGAAAGAACAATGTGTAAGGAACGGATTTTCTATAAATGTTAGTTCCTCATATGGATGGAATAAATCCGCTTGTAAAATTTTGACTTGGGGGGGGGGGGGGTTACGAAACCTGGATTAATACTCATAAATGCAAGTTCGCTGTCCTTTTGAGCCTAACGTGTTAAAATTGGGACACTTAAAATCCCCTAAGTCTATGAGAGATGTCTTGAAAAATAAATTGTAAGAATTCATTATAAATCTGTGTTTAAAACTGGAGCACCTTTAACAACTTAGTTAAGTTTTACCTCGAACTTATATGGAACGCTTCTTTAACTTATTTTCAAAGTAAATGCACCAAAACAAGCACAGTTTTTTTTTCTCCTATTTAATTTATTTACAGGGAAAAGTGATGAATATCCGCGAAAGTGACCTTTTAACACAGTTTTGATTTTCCAAGCCACAAAAGTGGCCTAAATCTTTGACAAGCGTCACCCAAAAGTGCCATCCACTCGGAAATTCGTGTTTTGTTGCGCGCTTTATTTCTTCTAACCGTACTTATTTCTTCAACTTCCAATGAGAAATATGAAGCCGCTTCTGTGACTAACAAATCCTTACATGGAAAAAAATATTTTTAGTGTATAACGTAGGCTGACACGCTTTTCTAAACTTTTATCAAGCGATTGCATCAGATGTAGTGTTCTTACCGTTAAGTATCACGTCTACGTACGTGAATGGCATTTTCATCCTCGAAACTGTATCAACAGGGTAAAATAATCCATGAGCATGCGTTATAGATTCAGCATTATAATTTTCATATTTTAAAAGTTATTAAACCGATATCTACATTTTAAACTATTATTAACGATAAACGTCAAGGTTCTGTGAATATAAGAGGCTATTAGTGGCTAGATTTTGGCTGGAAAATTATAATAAAATAGGTGTGAAAAAAACATATTGGAGAAAAATATAGTATACAGTTAAAATCGTAAACATTTTAAAATAAGAAGCTTCAGTGCCGCAAAGTCTGTAAAATGAAAATAATTATAGTCTTTGTTTGGGTTTATATATGTATATATATGTATATATATAATATATATATATATATATATATATATATATATATATATATATATATATATATATATATATATATATATATATATATATATATAAATAATATATCCGATATATGTGTGTAAGGGTGGGTAAACATAACTTTTTGATAGCTGTGCGATGGAGGTTTATTCTAATTAATTTTACGTGATTTTTAATAAGCGATGTCCCATAACAACGACTTCTTTTTTTTTAATATTTTCACAAGTATTCCTTATGACGCGTGCGAATCGTAAGTAACCTATTAAGCTAACCATTCAAAACTTTAGGAGCAAATTATGAAAATGCAAACCTGCGAATCCCAGCCTTTTATTGTCGACCTCTAAGCGTCTGCCTTACAAATCAAGACGTAAAATATTAACAACCTACGCATAAGAACTTCAGCTTCTTTTCGTAAAAGAATGTTAATATTGTTGCAAAATTTGTCAGAAATTGATAGTTGCTTTGTACATTTATTACGTCATAAAAAAAATCTGCAAAATTTTTCAATAACTTGGATTTAAAAGATACTATTTTAAATTAAAACATTTTTACATAAAGGATATAATTTCTATGTTGAGAACAATAGTCATTAGGCAAAAATTTAATATAAACAAAATATGGATTTAGAATAACAGAAAAGAATTTTTGTTAATCTCGTTTAAAAAAGTAGACATCGTATTCCAAAAATTAAATTCCCTATAAAGAATAATAAATAAAAATTTAAGTACATTCAAAAATTTTCAACCCGAATACTTCATTTCAGCCTTTCAAGTTGCATGACATTTACGGTCCAATACTTAAAGTTGGTTTTTCAGCGCAGTAAACTCACATAACATAAATTATTTAACACACTTCTTTCGATAACACAGTTGCGATGACTCAGTAGTATTTGAACTCACTTACATCCGCGTTCAAAAACACGGGTAGTGGTTGTTTAACTCACCACCCACAATATCCCACGAGAAGTGGGTTGCAGAACCCTATTATTCCGGCGACTGACCAACTTTTTTCTCTGTGTTACTTGGCGTCAGGTGCGCGAAATTTTATATAATTTTACTATCTAAATGCCCGTGCTTCGCGACAGAATACATGAGTACAATCCATTATATCATTTGGTTCATTTAATTTAAATTAAGGGGGTCCGGGATTTTAAATTTTTTTTTTATTTATTGAGTTAAAATTTTGAATTTTTTTGTGATGGTTAACCATATAATTTGTAAACAGAATTACATCATAAAACTTCTCATAAAGTTTAAAAAAAAATTTTTTATTTCAAATTTTTAAAAAAAGTGGGGTAATTTAAAATCGTTATAACTCGAAATTTTATTCGTCGAATTTTTAAAAAATTTCATTTAATTAAACAGAATTATATAAGTTTTAATTTTAATTCAGCATTTTTTTTAAATATTAATTTTTTTTAAATTAAAATATTTAGAGTAATTTTTTTTTTAAATGATGTAACTTATTTTTAAAAAATCATATTTTCAAAAGCAAATATTTTTTTCAAATTTGCTGAATAAAAATTAAAGTAAAATAATTGAAAAATACATGATCCAAGTTTGAATCATTTATCTTTAACGGTTCTTGACTTATAACAATTTAAAGACGAGAAATGGTGAAAAAACCCATCATGCAGAAAAACGCATTTAAACTTTTAAACAAAGATTGGCTGCTATTAGAATGTCGCAAAACAAAAAATTAATATCTCCTACTCTAATTAAGATACAAACATGATGATTTAAACGTCATTTTAAGCGGAAAAGAACAGAAAAAATTTTAATGCATTTTTTTTTTTGAAAATTTGAAGAATTTTGTGTCCTGGACCCCCTTAACTTCAGTAATAAAATGTTGGGATAGGAGTCGTAAAGTGTTGTGACAGCAGTCGTTAAATGTGGATTTAATTTTTTTTTTTTTTGGGGGGGGGGGGGATTTTAAGCCCCTATTTTAATCCCCTTAAAAGTTGGATTAAAGAAAAATCTTAGGGAGCACCTTATGTATTAGAAGTGTGGCAACCCAACTCTCCGTACTAGTATGGTACGGAGAGTGAAGTGAAGATTGGTGTTCCAATGTCCGCGGCAATCTCCAATCCTGCGCAAACCACATGAGCAGAACGCGACGTCGGAGCTGTCTGCGAGTTGGGTTGCCACAGAAGAATCACAGTGCAAAATTTAGGAGTTGCTCGGGGTAGCGAATTGCTCACGACGTCTCTCTGGGTCTACGCTGCTATCGCCATCTACTGGAGAGAATAATTAACAATTGCCTAACACGTAAGATATGAGTATGAATAATCGGGAAAAAATTACAAACTTTTCCAATACTATTTTTTATTTAATTGTGTAAATGCTAAGTTTTCAACATATACTGATGCAGAAAAAAGTTACTTCTTTCAATAAATTTAGAAAATACAAAAATTGAAATTAACTTTATACAACTGGTTCTAGTTAATTATTTTTAATTTGCATTTTTTAATGATAATATATAGAACTTTAATTGGATTCTGGCCAAATATTCCAGAAAATATATATTTTTAAGTTATCAAGTTATATACTAACTGAGGTAAATAAATTGAGGAAAAAAGTGGTTCTGGCGCGTGTATGCAAATAACGGAGATATGCAACCAATCAGTGTAACGCGATGCGGTCGACAGCGCCTATATAAGACAACAGACGTCTGGCGAAGATGTTAGATCGGTTCCTGCTGCTGCAATGGCAGGTTATCACGATTTATGTGACTTTGAACGTGATTTTATAGTCGGCGGACGAGAGATGGGACATAGCATCTCCGAGGTAGCGATGCAATTTGGATTTTTGTGCACAACCATTTCACGAGTGTATATCAGGTATCCGGTAAAACATGAAACTCCGGCAGCGGTGTGGCTGGAAAAAGACCTTGATGAACGGGACTGTCGACAACTGACGAGAATCCTTAAACGAGATAGAAGTGCAACACTCCCTCAAAATGCTGCGGATTTCAGTTCTGGGGCATGAACATGTGTGAACGTGCGAATTGTTCAACGGACCGTCATTGATATGGGCTTTCGTACCCGCAGGCCCCCCCCCCCTCGTGTACCGTTGTTGACTGCACGGCACAAAGCTTTACGCATCGCCTGGGCACGCCAACACCTCCATTGGACTGTTGATGACTGTAAACACGTTGCCTGGTCTGACGAGTCTCGTTTCCAATTGTATCGGGCAGGTGGACGTGTACGGGTATGTGGACAACCTCATGATTCCCTGGACCGTACATGTCAACCGAGGACTGTTCAAGCTGATGGAACCTCTGTGATGGTATGGGGCGTGTACAGTTGTCGTGATATGGGACCCCTGATACGTCTAGAGACGAATCTGACATGTGACGGGTACATACCCAAGTAACACAAAACCGTTGGCAAGTCGTTGGCCAACCCCTTTCGGGCATGGTTGGCCAACGGTGGTTTTTGGCCGTTGGCGCGAGGTTGGCGCGAGGTTGGCCCAACGGTTGGCGTTCAGTTGGCCCAACGGTTGGCATTCAGTTGGCCCAACCATTGGATTTACAGGATTTGGCCGTTGGCGTTCTGTTGGCCCAACGGTGGGATTTGTAGGGAAACGGTTGGCGTTCTGTTGGCCCAACGGTGGGATTTGTAGGGAAACGGTTGGCGTTCTGTTGGCCCAACGGTTGGATTTGTAGGGAAACGGTTGGCGTTCTCTTGGCCCAACGGTTGGATTTAAATGATTTGGCCGTTGGCACGAGGTTGGTCAACAGTAGGCATTCAGTTGGCCCAACAGTCAACTTTGTAGGTAAGCCTACATTAAATTTATTTAGGGCTATTATGCATTTTTCAACCCAGCCAGCAACTCTTTGTTCATCAGGCCAATAGTCAAACTATCCAAGGGTCAATAGTTTTGACATTTTGCTATTTTTCAGCAGATCGTTTACAAAGAGGATTTCCCCTTTTTAAACAGTTTATTAAGTTCTAGTATTTAGCCACAAATAATTTATATAAAATAGTATATTCGAAATTCTATTTTGAATATATAAAATAGGATATTAAAGTATATTTATATAAAAATAGTATATTTGAAATTCTATTTTGAATATATGAAATAGGATATTAAAGTATATTTATATAAAAATAGTGTATTCAAAAATGCTTTTTTGAATATACAAAAAGGGAAATCCCCATTGTAAACGGTCTTCTGAAAATTAGCAAAATGTCAAACTATTGACCCTTGGATAGTTTGACAATTGTCCCAATGAACAAAGAGTTGTTGGCTGGGTTGAAAAATGTATAACTCTTTTCCCCAAAAAGTAGTTTGAAAACTGCAAAATTCACTCTTTTATGAAATCAAAAAGTTTCCATAGTTAAATATTAAAATGTACAAAAAGCAACAACACATTTTAATTTTAATGTTATTTTTAACAGTTTATATTTTGCTTGACATTGTTTATATAAAGTGTTTTGTTTTAAACACTTTATACCTTTTTAAAGAGAATAAATCTTATAGATTATATACTTAGTGATATTATAAATCTCATGTCACTATATATATATATATATATATATATATATATATATATACAATTTATAATATCAAAGCTACCTGTTGTTTTTAATCAGTCACTTTACTATATATATAAATTTTTTTAAATAAACACCTTTCCATTATAATCAACTGGTGTCAAATTGCACACTCATGCTGAGTTAATATGACAAATACTTTTTGTAAGATTACCTTTATATAAATATTTTTTTCATTATATATATATATATATATTTATAAACACTTTATCTTCCGATTTGTCTTCAGGTCTGATACAATATATACAACTGAGGTCTGATTTTTTTAAAAACTTTCCATAAAACTTTTATATCAATTTTTGGACTTACCGTGTTTAATATTTTAAAACAGCATCTTAATAAAGCATGTTATAGTAATTTTAATAAAACACAACTTTTCAATTTTTTTTTATTTTAACAAAAAATTTAATAAAATTTAATTTTACATTGTCAGAAATACACAGTTCTTTTATCTCTCCCTCCTTCTCTGTCTTTCGAAAAAAGGAAAAATCCCTTTATTAAGTCTTCAACAAATTTTTCCGTTATGACTTCTCCCTGGTGAGCCAGTCCGACAGAAGCTGTTAATAGAAAAATAAATTAGTACAGTAAATGAGTCAAAAGAAAAATAGCTATATATGCACCAAACAGTCAAACAAAAATGCCTGATTAAGTTAGTTTTTTTAATTTTTTAGAAACAAGTTAACTTATTATGAAATCTAACCCTAGCATTTACTTCATAATCAAAAATTTCTTCATGTGGCATGAACTTGTCTTAACTATTACTTCAGGTATGTATCAGTAAAGGTTTATTTATTTGCTAAATTATCAAAGCACAAAATAAAACAATTTCAAATATGCAAACTAAATTAACATCAGAGGCAAATTAGACACTGCACAGATGTTTAATAATTTTAGTACATATTTATTTACATGAATATATCAACTCTCTGAAAATTTACTTAAAATTTAGACATGAAAAATTAAAATATCAAGAGCTATTGGCAGAAATTTCTTTATATTATAGGAACTAATCATCTTAAACTGCTTGCATGTATTTAGCAAAGTTTATTTTCATAAATTAACAGAGCAGAAAATTAAAGAATAATTTGAAATATTTGAACCAAATTAAAATTAGAAAAATAAGACATTGTAGTATATGATAGATAAGATTAATTTCCACATACATTTTACCAATACAACATTGAAAAAATTAAGGTGAAATTTTTCTTCTCTTAACCACACAGTAAACAATATTTTCTCAGTAAAAGTCAAATTAATTCTGTAGCATCAAAAGCCCAACAGTTTGTAAATGTACGTTTGTCAACACAAAGCTTTTTATTAGCACAATAACTTTAAAAAAAACCAACACTTTAATAATTTTAGACAATATTTATAACTCCGCGAATATAAAAAAAAATTACAAATGTTTGTACAAAATATCAACCCTACTAATGCCTTTCTATCTACTGAACATCACAGTATCTATATATTTAAGTTGCTAAGCCAGACTGATTCTTTGGGCTGTCTGGGAGAGAAAACTACTGCATCAATTTATTTCATTTTGGTCTTAAAAAAAAAGATTTTAATCTATAGATGTGTCAAATATGGTTTTTGTAACCATAATCTCTATTAATTAGCGATAATTTATAATCTAAAATTGCTTTCTGTGCATGCTCAGCGACATGTTTAAATCTGGCTTTAGATACTCACTAAGCACGAGGCTGCATAAACTACTGCATAAAATACTGTACTAATTAGATATAACTAAAAATTTAAAACACATTAACATAATGATTTAAAAATACATATTTAATAAAGTGAATCAAATAATACTAGAAGGAAACAAGGGAAAATTAAAAAGAGTGAGGAACAAGACTTCAGTTTATACAAATAGGCCAAGAATTCAAAGCAAGTTTTTACCTAGATTCAATCATTCATAAGATGATAACCACACTTCCAATTCTTTCATCTATGGTACTAATGAGATCAGGACTGGCAGTCAATTTTTCTATATGAATCACATGCTGCATACCAGTTCCTTGAATACATGATCTTATAGACAGCTAAAAATAGAAAATTAAGTCATATACCATGGGATTGTTAAAATACAGTCTTTAATATTATGTACAAACTTTATAAAATATATTGTCAAAAATATTGCTAAAAATGTAAATATTATAATAAGTAGCAGCTAATAAAATTTTAAAGACAAGTGAATTATTTTAATGAGTGATCAGCTTACGTCATAAATAGTCTTTAATATTATGTACAAACTTTATTAAGTATATTGTAAAAAAATTGCTTAAAATGTAAATATTACAATAACTAGCAGATAATCAGATGTTAAAAGACAAATGAATTATTTTAATGAGGGATCTGCATACTTCATAAATACTTTCTATTGATATTTTACTTTCAAACAAAATATTTAACATTAAATACCTGTTCGAGTCTGAGACAGACAATTATTTTAACTGAAATAAAATACAATTGCTAAGTTGATAGTAAGGAGAGAAAAAATACTGAAATTTCACCAAAGCAGACAGCTAATTGTGTTTTATTTTTGGATTCATAAGCTAGTGATTAACTGACGCTTCTTTATAAATTTGACGATTAAATAGAGTAGGTTTTCTAAATTTATGAAGTAAACTGTGAGATATAAACTTATAAACAACTTAAATACACTTAGAATAAAAGGTTAAACTTCTTATATAAAATGTTCAGTAAACTTTAATAACAGATATTTGAGCATAAATAAAAGTTTACCATAATGTTTTTATTATAAATACTCTAGTTAGAAATAATCTTACTGAAAGTACAAGGTAAGAATCATCAGTAAACACCAAATTTCATCAACTATTCAATTTAAAACTTTCTGAACGATCCGATTAACTAAAGTAACTCAACCATCTTCTATACTAATAAAAGGACAGGGAGAAGTCGGATCACGTGACCGTAACTCATCCGGGCGGGCCACTCCTCGAAAAAAAAATGGCCGACAAATATACAGGAAAATCGGTGTATTTTTTTTCTCGTGAAAGTACATAAATGTTACATATTTGGAAAGAGCTTCGGAAAATGATAATTTTTTCTGCGTACACTTATTCTGTTAATTCAATAGTTTTAGAGATATTTGGATTCTAATGAACCGTCATCGCGCGTCATCGCTCTTTGACGATGTAAACAAAGGGTGATTCGTTCACAACGTGATTCTCACTAAAAAATGAATCACTGAAATGAAATGTGTCGCCGTGTCTTTTTATTTGAAAAACTAAATATTCAAATTGTTTAATAATAAAAAATACTTTATTGAAAATAAATAGATATATACTGATTTTTGGTGGATTTACTGATTTAGGTGTGAAATGATTACATTTGCTATTTTCTTCGTTTCTATATTTCTTGACAAATCTGGTTGAAACTTCGTATACTTATGTTTTGAAGCCTGGAGATAATTCTAATATAAGTTTGGAAGCTTTAAAATGCTTATATATAAATACAGTTTTTAAATAATATTTCATCTGAAGGCGTTGGAATCCATCATTCATAAGAACTGCGCATGCGCACCTAAATGTTACAACGTAAATAAACGCATGGAATAATGTTAATTAGTAGTTGTTTGGTCTTATTTAAAGTTAATTTTCTTATATTGCTACTTTTGTATACTTTTCATTAATCCTTTTTTACTTGGTTAATTTTCAGTATACGAATAATCGTTGAAACTCTTTACCGTTGAAACCCCTCTTGCGATTATTTACTTTCTGAAATGTCGTTATTAGGTATTTTACAAAGTAATTTTTATTGAAATTTAGCTAAAATGCCGATAACTCTGCATAAAAATCTTAATGCTACTTTTTTAATTTCCTTCTCACGCATGATACAAATGACAGTTATTTTAAAATGGAAAAATAATACTAGCAATTTTATGTTCCAATATGAAAATTTCCCCCGATTCGTCATTCATTTCCTTATAAAAACAGCCCCAAATAAAAAACTATTTATTATACACCAATTATTGAGCCTCATTTCATTAACAATAGCATCTAAAACATTTCCTGAAAATTTTAACCAAGTAAAAAAGGATTAACGAAAAGAAAACAAAAGGAGTAATATAAGAAAATTAACTTTAAATAAAACCAAACAACTACTAATTAACAATAATTATTTAAAGGTTTTTTTGGTGTTTTATAGTAAAATAGCACTTAAAAATTAAAAAAAGAAACAAAAACTTACCTGTAAATAGCATACTTTTTATATAAATTGGTCAATTTGAAGTAATTTTTATTGAAATTTAGCTAAAATGCCTATAACTCTCCATAAAAATCTTAATGCTACTATTTTAATTTCCTTCTCACACATGATACATATGACAGTTAAATTCAAAATGACCTACAATCTACGAGAAAATTTTAAAATGAAAAAATAATACACGCAATTTTATGTTCTAATGAAAATATTCCCTGATTCGTCATTTTATGTTCCAATATGAAAATTTTCCCCGATTCGTCGTTCCTTTCCTTATAAAAACAGCCCCAAATAAAAAAACTATTTATTATACACCAATTATTGTGCCTCATTTCATTAACAATAGCATTTCCTGAAAAACATTCATCTTCTAAAACATTTCTTGAAAATTTTATCAAATTATATACATTATTATGTGAGATATCATGATAACCGTAGATGAATAACTTTATAGAATCTACTATAATAAGTGGACAAGCCGCAGGCAAAGATAACTGTCATATGTATCATGTGTGAGAAGGAAATTAAAATAGTAGCAATATAATTTCGTGCAGAGGTATAGCCATTTTAGCTAAATTTCAATAAAAATTACTTCAAATTGACCAATTTATAAAAAAGTATGCTATTTACAGGTAAGTTTTTTTTTCATTTTTAAGTGGTATTTTACCATAAAAGACCAACAAAATCTTTAAAATTTTTTTTTTTTTTAAAATTGACTCCGAACGAAGAATATTAATCTGAAATTTAGCTAAAACGCCTATCACTCTTCACAAAATCCTAATGCTAATATTTTAATTTCCTTCTCACACATGATACATATGACAGTTATCTTCAAAATGGCCTACAATCTACGAGAAAATTTTAAAATGAAAAAATAATACACGCAATTTTATGTTCTAATGAAAATATTCCCTGATTCGTCATTTTATGTTCCAATATGAAAATTTTCCCCGATTCGTCATTCCTTTCCTTATAAAAACAGCCCCAAATAAAAAAACTATTTATTATACACCAATTATTGTGCCTCATTTCATTAACAATAGCATTTCCTGAAAAACATTCATCTTCTAAAACATTTCTTGAAAATTTTATCAAATTTTATACATTATTATGTGAGATATCATGATAACCGTAGATGAATAACTTTATAGAATCTACTATAATAAATGGACAAGCCGCAGGCAAAGATAACTGTCATATGTATCATGTGTGAGAAGGAAATTAAAATAGTAGCAATATAATTTCGTGCAGAGTTATAGGCATTTTAGCTAAATTTCAATAAAAATTACTTCAAATTGACCAATTTATAAAAAAAGTATGCTATTTACAGGTAAGTTTTTTTTCTTTTTCCATTTTTAAGTACTATTTTACCATAAAAGACAAAAAATTCTTAATTTTTTTTTTTTTTAAATTGACTCCGAACGTAGAATATTAATCTGAAATTTTGCTAAAATGCCTATCACTCTCCACAAAATCCTAATGCTAATATTTTAATTTCCTTCTCACACATGATACATATGACAGTTATCTTCAAAATGGCCTACAATCTAAGAGAAAATTTTAAAATGCTAAAATAATACACGCAATTTTATGTTCTAATATGAAAATTTTCCACGATTCGTCATTCCTTTCCTTATAAAAACAGCCGCAAATAAAAAACTATTTATTATACACCAATTATTGTTCTTTTTTTGTTTATTTTGTATTTGCTAAGCAAATTGTGTTATTATTGGATATTTTTGAAGGCCAGTGAAATATAATTATGTTTTATTTACTTTTCTATTTTGCGTTGAGTTAATTTTCCAATTGTTCAGAAATTAATTATTCAAATAGAATTTATTACTTTAAATATTTCAATGGGGGGAGAGGAGTTACAGTTTATTTCTTCACCATTTTTTATTATCATTCTGAAGTAGGAATTATGGTGACTGTCTACGTTCGGAGTCAATTAAAAAAAAAAAATTTAAAGGTTTTTTTCATCTGTTATGGTAAAATAACACTTAAAAATTAAAAAAGAGACAAAAACTTACCTGTAAATAGCATTCTTTTTTATAAATTGGTCAATTTGAAGTAATTTTTAATGAAATTTACCTAAAACACCTATCTCTCTGCACAAAATCTTAAAGCCCTCATACATGATATTTTAATTTCCCTCTCACACATGATACATATGACAGTTATCTTCTAAATTACCTACAATCTAAGAGAAAATTTTAAAATGCAAAAATAATACATGCAATTTTATATTTCAATATGAAAATTTTCCCGATTCGTGATTCCTTTCCTTATAAAATTAGCTCTAAATAAAAAACTATTTATTATACACCAATTATTGTTCACTTTTTGTTTATTTTGTATTTGCTAAGGAAATTGTGTTGTTATTAGATAGTTTTGAACACCAGTGAAATATTTGTTTATTTTGTATTTGCTAAGGAAATTGTTTTATTATTGGATATTTTTGAAAGCCAGTGAAATATAATTATGTTCTTTACTTTTCGATTTACTTATTTTTTTAATTGTTCAGAAATTAATTGTTAAAACAGAATTATGTTTCAATATGAACATTTTCCCCGATTCGTCATTCCTTTCCTTATAAAAACAGTTGTTCACAAATTAATTGTTCAAACAGAATTTATTACTTTAAATATTTCAGTGGGTGTGGGGGTACAGTTTATTCTTTCATCATTTTTTATTATCATTCTCAAGTAGGAATTAAGGTGACTGTCTACGTTCAGAGTCAATTTTTAAAAAAAATTAAACTTTTTTTCATCTTTTATGGTAAAGTAGCACTTAAAAATTAAAAAAAAGAGACAAAAACTTACCTGTAAATAGCATACTTTTTTATAAATTGGTCAATTTGAAGTAATTTTTAATGAAATTTACCTAAAACACCTATCACTCTGCACAAAATCCTTCACACATGATATTTTAATTTCCCTCTCACACATGATACATATGACAGTTATCTTCTAAATTACCTACAATCTAAGAGAAAATTATTCTTTCCTCATTTTTCATTATCATTCTCAAGTAGGAATTAAGGTGACTGTCTATGTTCGGAGTCAATTTAGAAAAAAAAAAATTAAGGTTTTTTTCATCTTTTATGGGAAAATAGCACTTAAAAATTAAAAAAGAGACAAAAACTTACTTGTAAATAACATACTTTTTTATAAATTGGTCAATTTGAATTAATTTTTAATGAAATTTACCTAAAACACCTATCACTCTGCACAAAATCCCTCACACATGATATTTTAATTTCCCTCTCACACATGATACATATGACAGTTATCTTCAAAATGACCTAAAATCTAAGAGAAAATTTTAAAATGCAAAAATAATACACGCAATTTTGTGTTCCAATATGAAAATTTTTCACACTTTATTGAAACTTCATCTGGTGGACGGATGGCTTGAGCGTAGCTAGGCGAAGCCCGAGCCTAGCCGGGCGAAGCCCGGCTAGTTTAAAATAAATAACATAAACAGATCCATGATTTCAAAAAGTTTAAATACAACCATTCTATAAAGGATTCTAAATATACAGATTACTTATTGTGTTCTAAAAATAGAGAAACAGCAAATACAATTACAGTAGTTAAATTTATTATTTGAGGAAAGCTTTGGCTGTTTTTATAGAAGTTTAACAAAGTATTTTACTTAAATTTACCAAGTTACGCTTCATTTTGCTATGCATTTTAGAAAACTACTTGATGCTACTAATTAGCCAAGTACATCACTTTGTTTACTAAATAAAAGTATATTACTAATAAAATAATATACTTACTCTGGAATTCTTCGTAATATTACAATCACGTGGAACATGGAATGGCCGACATCCATTTCTTTTTACCGTTCATTTCTTCTCCACACGTGCAAACATTTCGACAAACCAGTTTATATCGTAGTGAATAATGCATTTTGTAACTGTTGGCCCAACAGCTTTAATTTGCAGTTGGGCCAACCATATTTTGTAACCGTTGGCCCAACCGCTTCCATTTGCAGTTGGGCCAACCACATTTTGTAACCGTTGGCCCAACCGCATCCATTTGCAGTTGGGCCAACCACATTTTGTAACCGTTGGCCCAACCGCTTCCATTTGCAGTTGGGCCAACCATATTTTGCAACCGTTGGCCCAACCGCTTTCATTTGCAGTTGGCCCATCTGAATTTCTGTAATTGCTGCCAACGGTAACCATTCCCCAACGATGCCACGAAAATATGCGGTTAGGCCAACGGTGTGTGTTACTTGGGTAAGCATCCTTTCCGATCATATACAGTCATTGATCTCCATGTGCATTCCGACGGACTTGGACAATTCCAGCAGGACAATGCGACAACATTCCCCCACGTCGAGAGTTGCTACCGAGTGGCTCCAGGATTACCTTCTGACTTTAGACACTTCTATTGTCCATCTAAATCCGCAGACATTAACATTATTGAGCATATCTGGGATGCCAAAAGTGCTTGTTCAGAAGTGGTCTCCACCCCCTCGCACTCCTATGGATTTGTTGACTGCCCTGCAGGATTCATGGCTTGGTCAAAATTGAGGTGGCATCTCGGACTCCGACCCTGGTGCCATTTAAAACCGGAGCCGCACACCAGCCCGAAGCTTCTATGGACTTGGCCTGGAACTCCCAGCTAGGGAAGGCTTTAGAAACAGCAACAAAAGTAATCAGGTTAAAATCCAATGTAAAATACGGGTTTTTAAAATTTTTTTATACCTTCAAATCATTCGGCTTGATACACAAAATGAAAAATGTTATCAGCTTACCTTTTCCTGTGAGAACAAAATGTTTTTTTTTTAAAAGCTCTGAATAACACATTTTTTAAAATTCATTTTACTTTTTAGAATAAAGGTAACTCTAATTATGCTTTTTTTATATAATTCCATTTTTCCGATTTTTTTTTAAATTTTAACTTTAAGCATTTTAATTACCATGTTTTTATTAACTTGCTTTCTTGTTTGTGTGTTTGTCCAGTACAAATCTTGCAATCGATTTTTAACTAACTTCCCGACTAGCTCGACGTTTGAAACTTTTAGAATAGCTAAGAACACGATGACAATGTATTTTTTTAATACTTTTAGCCATCTTTAAGCATAATTAAATTAATTTTCAGTTATTTTCAGTTAATTTGGTTTTGTAGACAGGTGCATCCATCTATTGGCGGAACGACAACGAAAAGTTAAATGCAAGTTAACTTTCAATTCATTTCCTTTCAAGTTGATGGGATAATTCATCAAAAAATTCTTTAAAAAGTATTTATTTAATACATAGAATTGTCAAGTTTATATGATTCAACAGAAAATTTAAAAACATGGTATTTAAAAAGTTCTTTTTATCTTGTAATTATTTTATATCTAAAGTATTTTATTGTTATCGATAACAAGTTTGCAGAGTCTGTTTAAAAGATAAAATATGTCCCCAATTCATATTAATGATCCCAATGTACTAGTACATTACTATAGGAATGCATAATTATATATAGTGCATTTATTACATGGTACCATTTGTGATTAGACAGTTCGGTGGATGGGTGTATACAAATCAGAATTGGAAAAATTTTTACATTTCTAATTTCACAGTTTCAAAGGATGTCAGAAATCACTTGCATTTCTCTCTTGTTTGTAACAAAAGCAGAAACTGGATTTTCTGTGTGTGTGTTCGCTCATGTGATGAGGGCGAAGTAACAAACTTCCAAATGGTTCGGAAGTCTTGGTAAATAACATTAGCAAGAGGAGGACAAATAAAGCATCTTGCACCCACAAGTACACACATGAATGCTTGGGACATATCAATCTAGAATATTATCTAGTCATCGACTCTAGTCATCGACTTTGTTCAGGGTTCTTTGACCCAACATCGAATGTGAATATAATAGAAAATAAAGTTGAATTCGTGGAAATACTTGAAGCAGCATTTCTTACAATATACTTTAAGTTGAAAGCTTACTTAACCTTGAAAATTCTTTTTCCGCGCACAAACAACAACAAAACCCCCCAATAAGGGGGGGGGGATAGAGAAAAAGAGAAAGGAAAAAAATGAGTGAACTTTTTTTGAATTTTATGAAAAATGGGAAAGACATGAGGAAATCAGGTTATGTAAACTGTCTGCATAATTTTGAAGGAATAGGAAAATGTAGAAATACCATTTTTAAGAAATTTGAACTTTAATTAAAATCTTATTTAAATTTAAACACCACTCCCCCCTCCAAAAAAAATTAATTAATTAATAGGTTATTAATAAAAATGGAAACAACGAGGAATTTTTGTTAAACCAATATTTTTTTAATATATAAACATCAAGGAATACTAATTTTTTTTTATTTAGTTTTAATTGTATGGAACTCTAATTTAATTAGAAGCAAACACCCATCAGACCCACTATAGAAAACTTTTTTCTTTTGTTATTCCGAAAAATAAAGATATAAAACAGAAAAAAAAATCTTTGAACTATACAAATAAAGCTTTAAACAATTGTTAACAAATCATTTGAAGAGGCGGAAAAGACGACATTTCATTACAAAAAATATCCCGTCCATAAACAAACATCTTTCCACACTGTGAAAAGAGCGAGTATGGTTAACATAAATTCGGAGGTTACCGCAGTGAATTCACATTGCCCCACTTGGCGCACCGGTATGAGTACCGTACTTCAGCCAAACAATACAATCCTTGACCTCAGCAGCGTTCATGTTCATATTTACTCAAATTCTCCCCTTTTTTTTTTCGTTACATCGATTTAAGAAAAAAGAAAAAAATTTCCAGCGAGATTTGTTTTAGTCTCATATGTTAGATACAGAACTCGGCATTTTTTTTCTGTGTGTGGCAGCAGCACGGGAGCTGTCTGCTAATGTTTTTGGCATTTGAACAAAATAGATTTTTCGTTTGATTTTTTATTTATACTCTCAACAGCTGCTTCCTCTTTAACGATGGCGGTCACGAAAGCCAAGATTATAAATTGACCAGAATGCACAGGTAGTAAAACTCGGCTCCGCCTGGATGCATTGAGTCGTAATGCATTTTAAGTTACGAATATGTGAAGTCCAATGTGTCATGCATGAATTCAATGTGCAATGATTTTTTTATTTTTGTAAAAGTTTGACATTCTGCAAGCGATTTGTGTCAGTTGAGTTATACTGGTGTAACGCCAAATAATTAATGTTTGTTGTTTTTATATTTGTTATAAATATTCTGTTGCAGTAATTATGGAAGCTGACAATCCAAATGAGAATTTTCAGCCATTTAGTTGTAATATTATCACTGATGAGTTGAAGAAAGTAGCTGAAATCGAATTAAATGAAAAAGAATCTGAAACTCAAGATGCTCTGAATGTATTAAAAGAACTCTTAAGAAGTAAGTGGTGTACTTGAAAGTGAATTAAATTTAGTGAAGAAGTTCTCAGCTTGATGCTAATATTTATAAATTTAAAATTTGTACTTTAGAAAGAATCCCTAAAAAAGCATTTACAAGGTTATAATACTTTAAAAGGTAGCATATTTTGAAATTATAATGACTGAAATTATTTTGATTCAATATGGTATGTTGATCAGATTTGTAAATAGAATACAAATGTTTGTTATTTTTATTAAAATGATAATTTTATAGCTCTCTCAATATATATTTAAATACTTGAAATTGTGTTTGATTTTTTGTTCATAATATTTTAAGTGGGTGTATTATTTTGTTTCTTATCCCATTTTTAAAAAGTTTTACTCAATAGGACATGTTGAGCACGATTTTGAAAATACTAAGAATTGGTAAAATATACATAATTAATATTACAATGTAAAAAAAACTGGAGAGTTTTATTGCTCTTAATTAAATTTATCAAGCAATAGATGCCCATTAAACTTGTTAGAAATAATAGTCTCAAAGTTTTACATTCAGCCACTGTCTACAAAATAACCTGCTCTAATTATGAGGGTTTATCATCTACTTGTTAGTTTACTGTTAATATAGTCTAGTTAAACATAGAAATTTGCATGTAGCCTTTGCTATTACATCAGCACTGTATAATTTATTTTATAAATTTTAGATTTTCAATATGGTTTACAAATGCATTTCGTGAACTATAAGTAAACCATACTTTTTTCTAATTATGAAATTTTTGCTGATATTTACTTTAATACCTATATTTAATGCAAAAGAGCATATCATTTCTTTGTTTTATTTACATTAGTCCACATATATATTTTTTCTTCCTAAAACATTTATTACAAGTAATTTTGAAAAAAATTAAAAGATAAAATGGAAAATATTTCATTTTCTAGAGGAAAAATCAAAATAGTTTTCTTATATTTTGTATGCTATATCAATTAAATTATCTTAACTAATTATACTATTTTCTGATAAGTGCTTGAAGCGAAATAATGCTGAAAATGAGCAAAATTATTTTTAAATATATTTTTATTCATTTCCTTGGTTAGTCTATTATTTAGTGAGGTGACTGTGCAGCTCTTGTAGTTCTCTACTTTCCCATGTCCATGCTTCAAATGTCTTCCCTCAAATAATACAATCATGTATAGATATATCTATCTAAATTTAATATTATTAAGTTAAGTTTACTTTAAAAAGAATCAGTCTTTGGCCTTATATATTTTATCTCAATAAATAACTAAGCTAATCACATTTATAAACATTTGATTCTTTGATTGTATGTTTTACATTATATGTTACTATTTATTTATGTTTTTAGTTTTTGTGAATAATATATGAAAATGTTGCATAACTTAATTTTTTCTTATCTTTTTTTAATCTACAGATGAACCTGTTTTGAATCCTTGTTTAGATGATCAGTTTCTTATCATGTTTTTAAGGGCAAGGAAATTTAATTGTGAAGCATCATTCAATCTTGTAAAAAAGTATTATTCAGCCCGGATCAAATATCCCAGCATGTTTAGAAACTTCACTCCAAAATCTTGTATGAAAGTCCTAAAGTCAAACCTGCATTACTTTTTACCCTATAGAAGTCCTGATGGATGTGCAATACTTTTATCTAAGTTTGGTAAGATTTTTATATAAAAGGTTAGGATTTCTAAAGATGTAGTTTAATGATATGTATTAAATTTACTAATTTTGTATTTTTTCATGTTTCAAGTAAGGTTTATCTTAAATAGTTGTGTATACTATATAATATACTTAAAACATAATAGTATTGATTACAGTTTTGAAATATATTTAAAGAAGGATTTATATCTCTAAAAGAAAAGAATGAAATTTTGTGATATTCTAGCTAGTAATTAATTTAAGAGAAACTTCCTACAGTTAATTTCTCCCAAAAGTATACTTGCTACTGAAAGGGAAAACTAATCACTTAATGCTATTTCTTTCTTTTATTTCTTGTCATTCATAGGGTTAGTGGTTTTACGTTTTCCCTCTCAGCCCCACCCCAACCCTGCCTATACTTCCTTCTTTCATGAAAGAAAAAATATCAGTAATCCCTTTTAATACTTTTGGGTAAGTTCAAAGCTCTCACTTAGCGCCATTCAAAATTCCTTTTCTCTCTAAAATAATATTATTCTTACTATTTGTAAGGAACGGTTACTGTAGTACTAAGTGAAGCATATGTATAATGCATATTATAATTTTATATGTAACTATTTAAACTGTGTATATACATGTTATTGTGGTGTAGGAAAATTTTTTAACTGTATTATGGAAAAAATAATATAACTCTAGAATCACGAATAGAAGTAGGTAGACATGTTTCTAGTCATTGAAATGATAATCAATTTTATTAATTACAGAAATGAAACAATTATTTTTATATGTTATAATGCATTTCTTCTGTTAAATAAATCATACATTAAAAGAAAATATAAATTACACTTAATTTGAATTTAATATCATACACTCTCTTATAATTAAAAATAATTATTTCATTTAACTAATTGATTTTAAATTTTCATTTTATATTGACACCTTCCCTGTTCTTTATCCTGCTTATTGAGAATATATTAATAAAATTTACTAAGATTAGATTTTTCATTTTTTAACATATAATTCCTGGTTTCATGTTTGTTTGTTTTTCCTCTGTACTCCTCATAGACAAAATTTATTAATGTACTGCTTAAGTACGCAGTAAATCTCATGAGTATGATATCAGTATTGATTAATTCAGGAAATTATTTTTAGTGGAAATTACATAATCTATGAAAACTTTTATTTATTGTAGATTTAAGTACACTTCAAATTTTCATTAAAGTGCATTTTTTACATGCAACTATTATCATTGATTTATTTGATGTTTGTCAGTTCTCTGTTCTGATAAAAGAAGAGAGAGAAAAGTTTTGTTTCTAAATATATTTTTCTATTAGGTTTATGGGATCCAAAAGTTGTAACATGTGAAGAACTACTGAAGTTCAATTTAATGTGCAATGAAATGGCTATGCAAAACCCTGTGACTCAGATATGTGGAGTAATTACTATAGCTGACATGAAAGATTTCTCACTGTCCCACCTTCTACAAATACCTGTTGCAGATGTGAGGTGTTTTGTCAGTACTTTACAGGTACTTGTTTTTACTGATTTATTTAAGATCTCATAGACAAGCTCTTATTAATATGTAATTAAAAACCTTATTGTAAATTGTGTCTTGTTGCTTTCAATGTCAAATTTTAATGTAAATATGTTGCTTTGCAACATTTCTTTTAATAATTCATATTGGCCCTGAAAAGTAGATATTTTCAATAGACTTTGTTAGTTTTACTTTTTCATAGTGTAGTGTTAGTTTTACTTTTTCACAGTGGTGGATCATTGCAAGGTGCAAGACATGTGCACTTGAGACCTCCAAAAGTTGTTGCTCATGTTTGCCAATGCAGGGCACTTGTCCATGAAGACATTCACACTTAATCCATGAGAATCTCTGGTAAATTTCAATGGAGGTACCATATGAGTGAACCAACACAACCCTCTGGTACCACTTCAATTTTGACTGAGCACCCTCAGGGCAGGGGGACCTCCAAAAGTTAGCAGCTTTAAAAAGAGATACATTCTGTGAATTCTTTTATTAAATAATAAATTGATATGAGAGCATTACTTAACATTTAGATCAAAGGGACATCAAGCCTAGTTTGTACTTGGGGTCCTCCAAGTGTTTGATCTGCCACTGGTAGTAAATTTGCTGACAACTTATTTCCAGAAGAGTTCAGTATTCTGAGAAAAATGAGAAGCCCATAGAAAAGTTAAATTTATTAGCATTTTTGGAACTTAATCATCTAAGGCTAAAAGTTTTTTTCAATATTAAAGAAATATTTGTACATTGAAGCTGTTGCTCATGTTCTTCTATAGGAAAGAAAGAGTAAACTGAAACAGTTAAACTTTAATTTTGTTCAATGTTATTAAAATAACTTCAATAAATATCTAATTTAAAATTTGAATCAATTTTCCTAGTTTCTTTACATATTAGTCACAATACTATTTTATAAAATTAACCTTAAAACATGTAACTGTAATATCTTAAACTAAAATTTAATTTCCGAAAGTGCTATGACTAATAATGAAGGAAAACTTTAAGAAATGAAAATGATAAGATCCCAAGGACTCGTGGAGGACTAATGAACTTTTTCTATCAGTTGCTATATGAGTTGCTTTACTTCTCCTGTATTAAAAAAATGTTAATTTAACTCAGAATTTAATATCATTTAATGCAGTTACATGGGAACACATATAAACTTCTGGATGCATTTTTATGATTTAAAGGTTTTTAGTAAAATGGTTTAAAAGTAGATTCAAAATTTTTTTAAAAATTGATTTAAGACTATTAATTTTTGTTTGTAAAGTAGAAATTAATTTTATCACTTGTGTTTTGCTACTTTCAGTAACCTTTGTTATTAATGACAGTTGACAATATCTTGTGAATCTAAAAACAGTTAAAAAGTGTAATGTACATATACATACTTCATAGACCAGAAATGAAACCTCCCTCTGCCAAAATCATGATACTTTATCATCAGTAAAGATATAAAATATCTAATGATACACTATCTGGCCAAAAGTATCTGGATGCCCAGTGGTACAGACTCAGAGAGTCCTGGGACATATATTAATATGATGTTGGTCCTCCTTTTGCATCGATGACAGCCTGCACACATCTGGAGAGACTTTCCATCAGTTTTTGATAGGTGTCCATAGGAATTGACTTCCAGACGTCCATCATAGCTGAAGTGAGTGCTGGCAGTGAGGATGGTCAATTTGGCTGGCTATGTAATGTGCATTCTAATTCGTCCCAAAGGTGTTCAATGGGATTTAGATCGGGGTTCTCAGAAGGCCAGTCCAGTTTTTGGACACCCATTTCGTCAAACCATGCCTGCGCAAGTCTCGATGTGTGAACGGAGCAGTTATCCTGCTGGAAGAGAAATGGGTCTTCCCCGAAATATTGCCATACAGTTGGGAGAGCAGCATTGTCCAGAATGTCCACATACATCTCAGTGTTCATGTTTCCAACCACAGGAACTAAGGAACCCAGGCCAAACCATGAAAATCACCCCCAGACCATGATGCTGCCACCACCAAAATTAACATCCGGCACAATGCAGTCACATAAGAAGCGCTCGCCGGGCATCAGCCAAACCCAGACGCGTCCATTGGACTGCCAGATTGTAAAGTGAGATTCATCACTCCACAGAACATTTTTCCATTTGTCATCAATGACAAATGGAACGCATAACCGAAAGGTTGGGTCGTTTATATTTGTATCTTGTCATCAATCCAATGATGGTAAGCTTTATACCATTGCAATCGACGCTTCACATTCTGGGGAGTAATGTTCGGTTTGTAAGCAGCTGAATGACCATGGAATCCCAGGTTTTTTGACTCTCAACGAACAGTCCTGCTGCTACCACTAACGCCTGATGAACTTTGGAACTCCTGTGTGATTTCAATCAACGAGGACTTGTGATTTTGTTTCACTACCCTTTTCAGAGTTCTACAGCTGCATTCACTAATTTTTTTTGACCTGCCACTTCGTTTTTCTGCAGTTTCACTGCCTCAACGTTCCACTTCACAATTACATCACTCACAGTGGATTTTGGCTTCTGTAGAATGTCTGAAATTTCACAAACTGATTTCCCACAAAGGTGGCATCCCACTATAATGCCCTGATCAAAGTCATTAAGCTCCTTTGATTTACTCATTGTCTCACAAACACATCAGTATGACCTGACAAACCACTACCAACACTTTTATAGCTTTCGGTTATGCATCAAATTACGTCACCTGCCAGATCCACTTTTTTAGGGGGGTGTCTGGATACTTTTGGCCAGATAGTGTATATGAAAGTAATACTAAATACTAGTCTGTTATTCATGCTATAACAAAACTTATTTGAAGACTTTCATTTAATAATAAATTAATTTTTAAAATTTGAGCATTCAACTTGAATGATACTCTTTATTTCTCACTCTTTTCTGTAGCATTCATATAAACTGATTTGTTATATTGTATCTAAATAAAAATAATAAAGTGGGACATTGTAATCAAAAGAAATTAATTTTGGTGTAGTACAATGAGATTTGATTCCAATCCTCATTTAAGTCTCCTTAATGTAATATTTTTTTTTCTTGTTTTTAAGCATATTTTAAACTGTTTGATCCTTAAATATAAATCTTACTGTATATATTTTCAAAATGTTTAAAAAAAATTTGTAAAATTTAAAATATTTGACTCACTTACTATTAGTACAAACTATTAGTTTTTTGATAAATATAATTTTGAAATTCACATTTTTGTGCAACCCTGTAAAAAAATTCTATATTTATATGCAGTGTAATCCTAAAGCTATTAAATGTCTCTCTATTTCAAAACAGTAAAAATTAAACAATACACTTTTTGTTTATTGTGCATGCGTTCTATGTGGTTCTTATGTAAATCTCATATATGAAAAGATTATCAGATTTCAATGCATGGTTTTATTATTAAAGGTATACTAATTAGCTACATAATTTGATAATTATCTACATTATTTATACAGACTTTTGGTAAGTGATATATAAGTACTTAATTAAATATTTAAGTTTTGCATCAGATTAAGTTAATATAAAATTAACACTGTTATAATTGTTAATTATGATAGTATTCATCCTCAAATAACAATATTCAGCAGGAAATATGCAGTGAATTTCATTCCTGTTTAACTTTCAGATGTGTCAATTATAATGTGCTCATTCAACTCTAAATTTACAGGAAAACTCAATAAATATGAAATTAATATATTTTATTTATTTATTATACATGATTTTGCTAAATAATTTGTCTCACATTTACCACCCCTTACATCTACATCTCTACTCCCTCAACCTTGTGGCACTGATTGTTGATTTGTTTACATTTATTTCTTGTACTCTGTGTATGGTACGCATAGTCAGTTTAGTTGATTTTACATTAGCCAACTGAGATGTTGAAACTGGGATCAATTATCAGATATTTAAAATTGTACTGGGTTCTGCTGCATACATTTTTGAAATAGCATTAAGATTTTATGTAGTTGCAGATGAGGGGTATATTCCCCAGTCTTTATTTGAATGTGAAAAAATATTTAGGCTTTATTTGTGATTTATCTTATATAGTGTGACTTTAATATCTATACTTTCTTTGTTTAAAGAATAGATCATATTTTAAAATGCTTGTTTTATTTATATAATTTTTTATTTGATTATTATTATATTATTTTTTGTTATTAGATTAAATAAATATTTAGTATTTTAAAAAATTTAAAGTGTATGAAATATAATTTTACTTGCCAATTTCATTTATAAATGGTGGTTAACCAGAAAACAGAAAATATAATTCCACATTTGTTCAGTCTAGTGACAGTTTGTTTACCCTCTAGGAAAATTGTTGAGGTATTATTATTATTATTATGGTTTAACATTAAAATTCAATGAACTTAGGTATGAGATCTCTTATAATTGTGGTTATCCATAACATTAGCTGTAGTTTACAATGAATATGCTATCTTGCATTACTTACAATAATTATTTTCAATTGAGAAGATTATTCTTAAATGAGGTATTTCTCTTAATCATAAGACAGCTCATTTTCAGCCTTAAAAAGGGATTCTTACTGTGGGTCTTTTACAATATACTTTACTTAACTCATTCTTATATCAGGTATTTCTGAATGTCATACATGCTAGTTTCTTTTCATAAGTCATCAGCATTAAGTGTGATTAATTTTAAACCAAGTCCACTGTAACTAATAAGAATGGAAAGTGTTTAATTCTGTTATAAGAAAAATGCATCATATTTGTTTACTGTAGGTAGCTTTATAAACAGTTGAAGAGTTGTGTTGAATTTTTTGTGTAATGGTTTAAGCAGTTGTTATAGTATTGAGTGTGACAAAACTATTCCTATTTGTTAATGTTATAATTTCAATGATGTGGTCAAATTTTGTTAGCGATAGTAAGGACAGCAAAATTTGTATTTATGCTTGATTTTTAATGTGATTCAAAGTGAAAATTATCTGACGTATTTAAAACAGGTGAGATATTCATTCCTTGAATAGAATGTAAAATTTATTTGTTGTTTCTGACTTTTTTGATTTATAATTACTATATGTCTTAAATTAATATTACCTTATTGGTTAGGGTAACTGATATACAGTGGAATCTCGATTGATCGTTCCTCAAATCATTGTTTTCCCGTAAGTGTCGTTTATTTCTCTCTGTTCCAACAATCATATTGCTCTGTTATGTTCCCACATTTATCATTTAGTTCAATTGGTCCCTTGAAAAACGATAGATTGATATTCCACTGTATATCTTTTTAATTTATATGATATCAAGTATAGAAATTTAAATGTATTATAAATTTTTATTCCTTAAAAGTGTATAAACTCTGAAGTTTGGTTGTAAAATCACATTTAATTTCCTTTACTACAGGACTGTTTACCTGTGCGGGACAAGGCAATCCACATTATAAATCATTCAAGTATATTTTCCTTACTCTTTGCCATAGTCAAGCCTCTTCTGAGTGAGAAAGTTACTAAAAGGGTAATTGTATTTAGATTATTTGGTCAATGCTTTTAAAATCTTGACAGATTTTCATTTTACTTCAGAATTTGTCAAATTAAAGATTATGTGGCTCTTTGTAATATTCTCTTAGCTGTAGCTCCTATTAATGGTTTTTCATGTTTCTATTCCTCTTTCTGTGAGTTCCCTGAATTCTTTATTTTTCATCACTATTATATCCATGCAGAAATAAGAAGTTCATCATTTATAGCCATTGATGTGAAATATACATTTCCCTCTGTAAAAGAAAAGACATGTAATATTTCTCTCATGAGAGAAATTTTACTCATCTTGACTGTTAGAAATGTAATGAAATTTTTATGATTACCCAAAGTATAATTCTTCAGGTCCTTATAAATGCAAAAATACCAAAAAAAAAATTTCATAGCCCTTAAATTTTCATCCATACTTGAAAAAAAAAATCCTTTTTAGCTTATCACAGCTGAATTGAATGTTTTCTCTCATTTTCAGTTAGGATTATGCCCAACAAGATGGATGGAGAAGAGGTTACTTTTTTCTATTGACCTTTGAGTGCTAAGGTCCCAGCTTGTCCCAAATATACAGGGCCGTGAAAAAAATCCTTGGCAGTCAGCTTTTTGATTTTTGTTCCTCTAAATAGGAAAGTACGGGTATGATAGAGAGAGAGGAAAATATTATTTCTGTCCTTGTTAGATGATAGGGTTGATCATTTTCTTTGGAAAATCAATTTTAATTGAACTATATAATTCAATCTGAATTTGATAATTTGCATATACTCCCGAGAGTCATTCTTCTGTTTTTACTTAAACATGTGATATTTCTCAAGGAATTTTGTTTTATAGGGTTACATTTGTGTAAATAAAATATGATTTGACATATCTTTTGTGTCTTACACTGACTTTATTAGAATATATTTAAAAGATTAATTATGTATCATATGAATTGTTATTTTGTAATTCCAGTTAGGGGTAAAAAGTAAATAAGTGTCTTATTTATTACTGCATTATTAATCCATTGCTTTTCTGTAAGAGAGAGATTTTAATAAATATAAGCCTTTCATTGGGTCATAAAATTATTAAAAAAGGCAATTAAAAATTCTCGGTAATTAATTTTAGAATCAGAAAATAGTGGAAACCCTGATCCGTTAAATATAGAACAGAATCCTTGTGATATTTTAAAAGCCAGCAAAGTGTTATGACTTTATTGACTTTTTGAACTTCATTGCGATACTTAGGGGTTATTTTATGCTTCATCAACTCATAGTGGACAATATTGCCATTTGAACTTGCATTTCTCTTTCTTACTACGTACTGTTTTACCAGGGTTTTTTTAAAAACTTATGTCTGTCTGCATTTACATTTGTTTTGTTTTCGTATTCTACCAAATTATCTTAGTAAACACCTTGTGAGCATGTGTGTAATTTCATTAGGTTATTATAATTATACCCATATTTTATCTACTATAAATCTAACTGAAAATAATTTGTTTCAGATATATTTTCATGGGGATGATGTAAGAAGTTTACATCAGCATTTGCCTCCTGAAATTTTGCCTGAAAATCTGGGTGGTAGACTAAGTTCAATGCCAAATGAGGATTTCTATAATTCTTTATTAAACAGTGATGAAATTTTTATTTCACGTCAAAATTATGGTTACTAATAAATCTAGTCATAGTGATTAATTTATTGTTTCCTTAAAGCTTAATAACAATTAAGCTTTTTTAATCTATTAACCTGTGATACATATATATATTGATATATAAATTTTAGCCTATTTTAGTTAATGCTCTAGGTAAAACTGTAAAAGGAATTTTTGAGTCTTGTGATTACCCATGAGTTTATATACTTCTGTCAAATACTTATTGTCATTGTAATTGTATAATTGTAAGATGCATAAGCATTCCCTTACTTGTTATTCTTCAGTCAGGTACCCTTTAGACTATATTTTTGTTTTCACTACTTGATACCTTATCATGAGTTACTATACTTTAAAGCAGTGGTTCCTAACCTGTAGAAGTCTGCAGACCACTAAGCCAGAAATTGAAACATGTGTGGACCCCCACCCACCGATTAGAGGGAAGGGGACCCTCGGGTGGTATGGGGGTTATAGAATATCACTCAGGCAAAAGGGATACAGGATTAAGTACTCATTTTTTGTTTCAACCTTGTTTTTAATCTTTATAATTAGATAGCCTATATCTCAGCCTAAAATTGAAACATATTGATTCATGGGTGATTAAGTAAAAAATTATTTTGTATCATATTCTAATAATAAAATAATTATGTTAAACTTTTAAGAAATTTTAATTCAACACCTGATAGTCATTGGATATATTCAGCCCATCTGTGGTGACGATATTTTGTAGGTAGGGTAATTTTAAAACTTTACTTTAATTCACCTAGTTTAATATTTAAGGTTAGGATAAATCTTAACAATCATTAAAAATCAATTTACAGTTAATACAAAGTTCTAATTAAATTTAAATTCTATCATTAGCAGTAGTGGTTAGTACATTTGCAGATATTAAGTGAATTGCATTATGTAAAGCAATAACCCCAAAAATATAATTAAAATTTACGCTAGGTTCATACTGAATGCACCACAGTGGTGATTTATGAGCTAAAAACAATATAAAGAAATTTAAACCAAAGAATATTAAAATTAAGCAAATTTTCTTCCTTATAATTGAAGCACACTTAAAAACAATCATCTGATAAAAGAAAATTTTAAAATATCATACCTGCTGAAAAATAGATTTTAAATTCAAAATTGGTAAGCTACGACATGACGTCAAATTATAGAAAACTAGCAACATTTATTTTTGTTGATTACTGACACAATGTTTTACGTGACTTCTATAACATTAAATATATGAGGAAACAGACGTCTCTTCCGAAATTACCAATAATCAAGTGCATTCAACCAAATATAAAATTACATTTATCATGTTCCAAATTTATCAATAATTGAGTGAGTTCAACATAATTCTAAATGAAATATATTATAGAATTAGGTGGCTGGTGAACAACCAAACAAACAAACGAAAAAAAAAAGTTAAGTCGTTAAATAAATAATAAAAAAAATGAGTCTTTAACGACTCTGCTGCAGCATTTATAATTAAAATAAAGAAAAAAAACTAAGGACAGAAAGAAAAGAAAAAAGGCATGATTTCACCAATGGTGAACCTCGTCCCCATCTTCATCATCTCTGGAATCCAGTTGTACGGACATCATCATTCTCTTCAGTCCAAAAGGGCCGAGACCAAGTCTCACTTGGTTCCTGCTCCTTGTCTGAAATCCCAATCCAAAAACTCTCACCTTTCCAAGTCAGCCTCGTCACCTCTTCTTGACCACGCATGGAAGTAATGAGTTCTAATGTGTGCCATCAATTATGGATGGAAAAGCCATTAAAATTAGGAATTAGCCAAAGGGAGCTTTTCTCTATAACATCTTTTATCTCTATCTTGATTTTTAGTTCTATTTTTCAAATGATGATTGTTGGTTTATAAATTCATCAGTCATATGCCTCCATTAACCCATGATTGTATACATCTGCCACATACCAAAGTTCTGCGATTCATATTCTCCTCTCCTAGTGTTTTGTGGTTGCTTCGAAGGAAAGGCCAAATAGGAAGTCTCAGGTTACTAGTGCAGAAACCAGCCAGAGATAGCAATAAGAGGTTGTTCTCAAGAGGAGCTTTAGTGTTGAGGAAAAAAAATATTTATACGAGGAATATCTGAAAATTTTCTATTCACCAGCCAACAAAATTACATCACACCATCCACTTTACAAAATTTTTAAATAAGATTGAATTATACAATATTTTAATAACCCATTAAAACATGTGATGACCTTTTCTCCAGTAAATTCTTCTCAATGTAAAAGCAATTTGAGAAAACTTGTACACACTTTCACAAAATTCAATTACATTAATCAAATAACCGAGTATTCAATTACCACAAGTTTAAACAGAAGAAATATTTAGTAAAGGCTCATTAAATTTATTTATACAAAGCATTATTTTACTTAAGGTTAATTACTTAAAAACCTGAGTTTAAAATAAATGTTAATTATTTACAACACTATTAATTATCACCACAACACATCTAGTTCAATGAACATTGCCTGCAAAATCCCCATTTATTTGGCAACTGTTTTATATAAGGTGCCAGACCACTCCCGAAGCTCTCACAGACCACCTGTGGTCCACGGACCACCGGTTGGGAACCACTGCTCTAAAGGCTTCATTTTTTGTCGTGAGATTTCCTTAGTTTATTCAAATTATACTCACAAGGTTGTATGTACCATAGATATGCACTTTTGTGCCTCAGAATTGAACTTGATAAGTACTTTTACCTCCACCGTGTCTTTCATGTTTTGACTTTGTAAATACATTCATACATCTATATACTTTGGTTAGTTAGAAAGTTGTGAGCAATTATCTTGCTTCTAATGATTTTGTGCTAATTAAATCCTTTATAATTTGCTTCTGGTAATCATGTTAATTTTTTGATAATATTAATTTATTCGGGTAGCATTTTCTGCCAGATATTTTCAGGAGTGCAGTGCCTTACCATTCCTTTTTAGCCATGTTTAGCTAAAAAATTTTATCTGCATAGTTCAGTCAATTGTTACTGCTTTTCATCAACTGAATTCTATCATTTTTCATAGCATGGTGTACTTATTGTGGTTTCTTGTTAATTTTATCATTCAAGTATAGCAATAACTTATATCTCAATTTTATAAATTGTTAAAATAAGGGAATTTTATGTTTGTATAAGATTGACATTTCAAGAATTACATTTTATTTTTTGACAGTTCAGCATATATATATATATATATATATATATATATATATATATATATATATATATATTCTTAACTTCTCTTCTGAAATATTTGTACTAAGGGAGAAAGTAGGTATAGTTTATAAAGTTACTTTAAATGAATTTCTTTGCTTGGGATATTCATTATCTTCTGTATTACATTAGTTCATGACATTGTTAAGCAGTACTGTTAAACAAAATATTAAGTTTTACACACTGAACACATGAATTCCATGTTTCAGAGATCTGACTTCTGAAATGAGTATTTCCAGTTTTAAAATAAAATTAAATATGAACTTGTTTCATAGTATTTCATACATTGCAGTACATTAATTTAATTTTTTTTTAATTTATTAAGGTTTACTCAAATATGCAATTTTTATATTTTAAAGTTCTGTAGCTACTTTGTCTGTATAGATTTTTGTATGCTCATAATACTGCCATTAAAGTTTGAGTAATACCACCTTTAGAACTTAAATTCAGAATTTAAGCTAAAAATTAATGATTAACACACTTTACTCTTTTCACCTATTAACTAGATTTTTTTTATACTAGATGTAATTAATGAGAATTATTACTTTTTATGCTGTAAATTTTCAGCACAATCTTCTTTCTACTGTAAAAGATACTTAAGGCCCTCTCTCAAAATTGAATAATAATTTTTAAAAATTTAGCTGTATATTGAACTTCTAATTGTGATCTAATTGAACTGAATTAAATTCATACCAGGAGATGGACAAAAAATTTGTTCTTAACCCCAAACAAAAATGTATTTATTACATTAGAATATCCTACTAAATCTCTTTGGATTCATAAATCTTTCATCATATGAAATGACTTAATGCACAATTAAGTAGCAAGGAATCAGGACAGTGTGCATTACTCTTTATTTTAATTCTTCAATATAACAATTTTTCTGCCACTGAAGGTTAGATTATAAATCTTTTTTATTGCAAAAGTGGGCTAGTCTGTTTAAAAACTAGAGCGGTTGATATTTGAAACCTAATTAAATGATCCATATATAGCTCGCCACTGTCCCATCCTCTTCTATGAGTAGACAGTCAATCTTGACTTTTGCCAAACTTTTCTCTACTAGGGGAGAGAACTCTAGAGACTGAAAATTAATATCTGAGAATTTGCTAACATGCTTAAAATCAAGTTATTTTATGAAATTTTATATCCTGTCTACTTTACACATCACCTTTAATTTTTAATTTTTTTTAGATGTGTATTTTAAAATAATCTAGTCATTTTATTATGTTGTTGATAGAAGCTTTGATTTATTCAATTGCTACTTCTATTTTCATATTTTGAATTCGATAGAAGATTGGACTTGGCTAAAATTAAAATCCGCAGATTAAAAGTTAAATCTTTTCTAATGGAAAAGTCATTCAAATAGTCTAGCAGTGTGAATAATACTATAAAGATTAGATGTTCATAATGCCTTTTTTAAATGCTTATAATTGATGAAAAAGATGTGAAATATATTGAAATTTTGTCGCATAAAGTGTGAAGATTTCATTGGTAGGGATTTTTAAAAAATTATGAATTTTACTTGTATCATTTTCTCTCATTGCTGCAATAAAATATATTTTTCCAACATATTTTATAACTTTTTCAATTAGTAAAAATTGTGCCAATAAGCAGTTTTTTGTTTTTGTTTTGTTATTTCTTCGATGTTAAATATGTGCCTTGTAAAGATTTTGTGAAGTATATTTTATAGTAATTGTTCTTTGTCGTATATCAATCATTGTAGGTTAAATAACTTTCTTGCTTCAGTAATGTAATTACTCATCTTGTATTCCAGTGTCACATTTTACTAGTCATAACAAACAAACTGATATTTACAAAGTGTATATTGCAATTTTGCTTCTTACATGCAATTTAGTGCCTTAGTGTGATCTAGCCAATTTACCAGCCATATATTTCACTGTACTGCAACTGTCTAATTTTGTGGTGTTTTTAATATTTTAATTGTGTGCCTTTGAAAAATATGTACAATAAGCTGATTTTACTTCATTTTTTGATAATGTGTATATTAGACTAATATAGTTAGTTCATAGCTGTGTTGTCATAAATTAATTCATAGTAGTTGACAAATAAGAAATTTTTTAAACATTAAATTTGTATACAATGTGGTTTTGTTGTAATTTATTCAGTTTGTTAGCACACCATTAATTTTTTTCAGTTATTTGATTTGAATGCTAAAAGTATATAATTTCCAATATAATTGAATAAATTTTGTTTATTTACTATGTGTTATTATGTATAAATACATTTTGCTTTTTCAACCTGATATTTACTTTAGTATAATTTTTTATCAATGAGATTATACCTAAAAAATTTTTTCTGGTGTATTCTTTAAATTATTAATTATAAAATTCAAAATTTACAATTTTCTCTAACATTATAAAATTTCTGAATTTCTTTTGTCAATTTATTCTGCTTTTCTTTGTGAATTGTATTACTATGTAACAAATATAGTACAAGATATATCGGATTACCATTTACAGAGTACCCGTATTGTAAATTTTAATGATTATTAAAAAAAAAAAAGCCAGGTGACCAATCATCCAGATTTACCGGTATTGTAAATTTTAACAACGTGAAAAATTTTGTACCACATTATGCATGAATCATTATAAATACCACTAGGATATGTAATTTTAGAGCCATTTTTAAATAGAAGTGCAAAAGGTTAATGAACCAAATAATGGTTATTCTATGTTAAAATTATTTGTATTTGGATGATTATGAAATTTTAAGTAGCTAAGTGAGAGTTATCCTGAATTTTAAAGATGCTGCAAATAATATTTAGTTAAAATAGGAAGCTATTTCAAACAAACTTTCTAATTTTTTTTTTAAGGCAGGAATAAAAATGAAAAATCCTAGAAAATAGCAAAATATAGACAAAAGAAAAACAACAGGGAAAAATTAGAAAAAAGTATTTATTTGATAAAAACTATTTGGATCTGTAATTTCAGCCGTAGCTTTTCAAGTAAGCTGTAATGGAGTAGAAGTCAACTTTTTAAAATCTGCTTCTATAGATTTTTAATGATGATATAATGAATTGGTCTGAGGCTTGTATAAATACGATATTATTTTAATCTCTTATTTAATTATACTGAATTGACATTTGTATGTATACATTTATAATATGTATAATTTTGAATGCTCTATGTATGTTTCGAAACTTTTATATTTAATTATAAATTACTAGTCATGCTTTTTCCTGACTAAATACCTCATTAAAATGCTTAAAAGTTGTGCTACCAATATTGTGAAAAATGTATATATAAGAAAATAAAATTACTTCTTGTTTCTTTGTTTTGACTTCTTACATTTCAATATCTGTATGTATTTTATTTTGCTTTCTTGATAAATCCCTAATGATACATTGTAATCTGATTATCTACCATTTCTATATTCATACTGAACTCTAATAGTATGAATATAGAAATCATAAAAAGTCATAAAAAATAATAATTTGTGATGCTAGTGTTCTATCTTGGTTAAATTTAAAAAACTGTTCAAATATTCTGCTTTTTATTTTTTTATTACACTATAATTGAATTTTAGTTTATTTATTTAATATTCAGTTTTTGTAGAGATCATACAGATAAGAAATGTACAGTATTTCTTTTAGGAAGAAAAGAAATTGCTCTGTACTTTTGGAGTTTGGTCATTAGATAATGCTCTTAACGATTGACCTAACTGTTGATTCAACTCTCATTCACATTTCAGACAACAACATTTTATAATTGCTGTCCCATATTTGTTTCTGGAAGTTCTGCTCATGGTAACTATTCCCCAATGATGTAACAAAAATTTCGCTTTTGGACCAACGATATGTGTTACTTGGGATGTATCTCTTGGGGGAATATGCATATGTGTTATTAAGAGTTAAGAAGGAAACCTTGTACCTCCCTTGATAACAGTAAATTTTCTTGCCATTATAAAAGAACCCTTTTCCAGTGATATCTGATCTCCAAACTTGAATTAAGCTAGAGCATAATGCAGGGCTGGCCAAACTGCAGCTCTTTCCACTATTTTGTGGCTTGTGATTCAGTGATCAATTATGGAAATATTTTATATAAGGGTGGCCTTAATGAAAGTGAGACTTTGTTTTTCTGTAATGGTTTTTTGTTGGAATATGTGAACATACAGGCAGTTATAGTGATATATAGGCTACATATCTGCTACACATGTTGAAATTGCATGCCTTGTTGGCTCAAAAATTGTCCCAGTGCTTCACAGGATATGCACTTAAAAACTGAACCACCATTATATAAAATTAAAATTATTGGCTGAAATAATTTTATATAGGGTGGCCCTAATGAAAGTGAGACTTTTCTTTCTTTAATGGTTTTTTGGTTGGAATATGTGAACATGCAGTCAATTATAGTGATATATGGGATACACATCTGCTATGTCAGCTCAAAAATTGTTCCAGTACTTCACAGGAAAACTGAACCACCCTTATATAAAATTAAAATTATTGACTGAAATAATTTTATATAGGGTGGCCCTAATGAAAGTGAGACTTTTCTTTCTTTAATGGTTTTTTGGTTGGAATATGTGAACATACAGTCAGTTATAGTGATATATGGGCAACATATCTTCTACACATAGTTGCCTTGTTGGCTCAAAAATTGTCCCAGTGCTTCACAGGATATGCACTTAAAAACTTAACTACCCTTATATAAAATTAAAATTGACTGAAATAATTTTATGTAGGGTGAGACTTTTTTTTCTTCAATGGCTTTTTTGGTTGGATTATGTGAACATACAGGCAGTTTTAATAATATATGGGCTACATATCTGCTACACATGCCTTGTCGGCTCATGCAAGTGTCCCAGTGATTCACAAGATATGCATTTAAAAAAAGGGTTTAATACTGAAGTTTGAAGAAGCATGCAATCAATGTCTTTTAATAGAGAGATATCATAAAAGGTTTTTAATTATTTTGTGGCCTGAAAAGTAATAGCATATATGCTAATACTTTTAATAAGAAGATATAGTGATAATGTTGAAATATTAAGAGTTTCTATATGAATTTTAAGTTGAATGGATCATGTTTGCATATATTAAAAGTATTAATGACATATCTCTCACAATTTGTTACCTTATGCTCTTATCAATATTTTTAGCACTAAGGTGCTGTTGTTATTACTTTGATAATTTTTGCATTTCTACCTTTTTCAAGTTCTCCAGAAATGCCTTTAAAACAAGTAATATACTCTTGTCGATGTATAACAGGGAAGTAAAAAATAATTAATTTTATCGATAAAACTTTGGTCTGTATAGTCTTTGGGGTTTTTTTTCTTATTTTATGTAAGTTATATATTACGTGTATTGTTATCTAGTTGTAAGAAATCACAAATTGCCATATATATATATGTATATATAAATATAACTAAAAATAAATAATCCAACAGAGTTAGATAAATACAAGAAGAATATAGACAAAAAATAAACAGAAATCAAGCACTCGGGGCATCCACGCACCAGAGGCAAGATTCTGTATTAGTGCCGGAATACAGAATCTTGCCTCTGGTGTGTGGATGCCCCGAGTATTTGATTTCTGTTTGTTTTTTGTTTATATTCTTCTTGTATTTATGTAACTCTGTTGGATTATTTATTTTTAGTTATATTTGTATATTTTCATTATGAGGATATGAAGCTTCTGTGCTATCCTTTATTGAAAAGTTTTATGTTTTCTTTGCTAGGGTAGGTTTTAAGTTAAATTGTTTTAGCAGTCTATGCTCGCTTTTTAGTTTTTGTTTATTTGATTTGTTTATATTTTACATTATATATATATATATATATATATATATATATATTAATTATATATATTTATTTATATATATATTGTACTTATATATTTTATATTTATCTGTAACTGCATTAATAAGCATTGATTTTTCCTAGGAGAGGTAACAAAGGACATTAAGTTAGGTCCTTAAAATTTCTGAAAGAAAAGTTCTTCATTTTAGGATTTAAGAAAAAAAAATTGAAACCATGTATTAGATATTTCTTTTTATTAGGGCTTCTCTAATTAAATCCTTTTGATTCTTGCTTAGTTTTTCTGGGAAAATGACATCAAATTCTATCAGTAAGTCACCCTTCGATGCAAATCCTATGATCGGCATTCCTTTACCTTTCAGAGTGATTCTGAAAACGCAATATTTTGACATTAAATGCCTGTAAACATTTTAAATTATTATGCACTTAAACAAACGAATAAAATTTTCTGAATGGTCTCATAAGCAGTGAATTAAAGTTTCCAGTAACTAGCCTCTGAGCTTTGCTTATGAACACCAAGACTACTGAGAAGCAACAACTGGCTGTTTTAATTGCATTTCAAAATATTTTTGGTGATTTACGATTTCACTTCTTGTGTGATATTTGAGCCGCTCACTTGCCAAAACGGTTAAGTCCACAAAACAAAAAGTGGAGGAAAGTTATAAAATAATATATATGGGGTTTTTTTTAAGGGCACGGTGGCCAAGTTGGCAATGGCAGCGAGCCAGTGACCTCTGGTTCGATGCTGGCCGCTGACAAATCCACCGCCGTGTACGTTAATGGCGGCTTGGTGCACGCAAAATTTGTCCTCCAAGCTCTCAAACTTACCTCTCGGGGTGCTGAGTCAAGTGTATCGGTCTCGACACTTGTCTCGGTTCTAAATTATGGGACCGGCCTGTAGGGGGTATTGCTGACCGTTTTTATGGTGTCCCCTACAATGGATGGCCAGCAGTCTCGTGTGAATTGGTGCGTCCTTCCGGATTCGATGTTGACCACAACTGGTGGTCTGGTGTCTGCGAGACGTTGTAAGTCCGGTAATTCATATCCAGGAGGAATGTTTAATCTACAATAGCCTCCGCATTCAGGGGCGGCTCCAGTCAAGAGTTTTTTTTTTTTTTTTTTTTGGGGGGGGGGGCAATCTTGGGGTTTTATATATATATATATATATATATATATATAAGAAATAAACAACGTCTCATTTTAAATTTAAACTCATTTAGTATTAGGTCTACGATTATATAATTTTAGGCTATGGAAAAAAAATACGCCGGGCTTTTTTTTTTTTTTGGGGGGGGGGGAAATTGCCCCTATTGCCCCCCCCCCTTGGAGCCGCCAATGTCCGCATTATCAACAACAACATATATTTTTACCATGTTTTTATTAACTTGCTTTCTTGTTTGTGTGTGTGTTTGTCTATTACAAATCTTGCAATTGATTTTTAACTAACTTCCCGACTAGCTAGACATTTGAAACTTTTAGATTAGCTCAGAACACGATGACAATGCATTTTTTAATACTTTTAAGCCATCTTTAAGCAGAATCAAACTAATTTTCAGTTAATCTTATTCTGTAGACTGGTGCAGCCATCTATCGGCCGGGACGGGAACGAAAAGTTAAACGCAAGTTAACTTCCAATTAACTTCATTTTCTTTCAAGTGGATGGGATAATTCTTCAAAATAATTTTAAAAAGTATTTATTAATACATAGAATTGTCAAGTTTATATGATTCAACAGAAATTTTAAAAACATGGTATATAAAAAGTTCTTTTTATCGTGTAATTATTTTTTAAAATTTCTTTGAATGCATAAATTCAAATAAACACTGTAGAATGAATTATTGCAGATTTATCTTTTGCCTGACGATATAAAATAGAATATCCTTGGAGTTATCATTATTATAATTACAATTTGTGCGTAACTAAGGGATTAACCGATTTAGCAACTGATAAAAAGTAATAACATCCAATTCAGTCTTTTTTTTTCTGCAGAAAAAAAATTTGAAATAATTCACATGTACTTACTTCTGCAGCAGTTACAGTTACTGACTCATTTATTTTACTTCTTTTTGTAATGAAACAACACTAAACGATTGACCGTTATCATCAAGTACTTTCTTCTGCATTTGAATTGCATTATGGCAACGATTTACATTAGAGTATGGACATAACTTGATTGGCTTCTGAAAAAATGACTTATTCGACGGCAAAAAATATTTTGTTATTTAGTAGTGTTAATCCTTATTATTTGGGAAATTTATTATGAATGCAAAAAGTTAGAAGCCAATCAAGTGCTTTGACAATAAAATTTCAAAAAGTGGACTTAGTAAGTTGGCTTTCAATGGCTCAATTATTACTAGTTGGATTTTAACCCTTCAGCGGGCGCGCCCGTGTATAAAGTGCAACATTTTCGTTATTTTGAATGGTTTATTTTTAGAAGTAAGGTTTGAATGTTCTAATCAGTTTCTATTTATAGCTACACCCTTTCTTATGAAGGTCTGATTTTCTGACCCTTGTATTCCTTTCCATTCATTGTTAGTCGTGATTTAACCGTGGTAAACCAGCGATTATACTGGATTGCAATACGACAAAATTATGATTTGATATAGTAGATCAAAGGTGCAGCTATTACACGGTATTCCGCATATCACGAAGATGGATAATCTTATGGTTTTTTAGGTTTTTAGACATAATAGGAATCGATTCGCAAGTTGTCCTTAGATGCATTAAACCAGACAGTTTTGAAATAAGGCAATTGTATCTGCATTCTTTGGACTTTAAATATAAATATATCTCAATATTATCAACATTTTATACCTTCTCATAAAACGCGGAATTATTATTTTCAATTCGAAAAAAAAAAGTTTATTACAAACTAAATAATCAAAGTTGAAATAGACGTTGCACTTCATCCAACGCGCGCCTGCTGGTGTTCCAAAACTTACGCGCCCGCTGAAGGGTTAAAGGGAATTGTGTATCTAGTTTAAAAAATGAAGCTCAAGGCTAGAGATCTTACTCATGCTAACTTGCGTTTATGTATAAAGTAAACTAGTTTTAACAACCCATCATTGCCTTAGCATCTTGTATCTGGAACATATAAGTAAAAATCAACCTATTGAACTTAATTCTTATTAATTCATAATTAAAAAAATTGCACTGGGTATCAGTGGCGTAGCGAGGGGTGGGCAAGGGGTCTATCATGCCCCGGACGCCACTCGCAGGGGCGCCAAATGGTCCTTTTCACTAATCCTATGTATTATATTACTATATGTTTTTCGGAAAGGGGGACGCCAAAAAGGTAGCGTGCCCCGGGCGCCAGTTATGCTTCCTACGTCACTGCTGGGTATCACTTCATTCAGCTATAATAATTGCATATACATGTATTGGACCATAGATAATTTATTATTCTAATGTTTTGTGTTGCACAATATTTTTGGCCTTTTTTTCAGAGGCGATAATGCCTACATGTCTCTAGCGAGCCTACCCTAAATCAGTAGAATTTCACTTATGTGAAAGTATATGAACTTCAGCTACGTGCTAAAACAGGGTTCGGAAATCAAGCTATGTGGTTTCTAATTCCAGATTTATTTTTTTTTCTACTTGGGTACGTTTTCTTTGCTAGAGAGTCTGGATGATAACGTTTTGCTTCGTACGTCAGTTGAGTTGATTTTCGGACTGAAGTGGTATGATTTTTTAACATAACCGAGACAGTAAATGCTCTGAAAATATGCAGATAACTTGTTTCTGCAATTTTATTTTTCTGCAATCTTGGAGAGTCGGAGTATTTTATCGTATTGGCTATGTTTCTTCTCTTTTATCAAAGAGTTATGCAATATGTTCCTTCGCTTGCTCTCTAGTAATTGCTGTTGTGTTTAAAAACCGTAATTTATGTTAATGTCTGAATGAATGACCCTATTCACTGCAGTTTTACGTAAATCTAATGTAGTAAGGAACTCAGTTCACTAAGGATTAATTTTATACTTTTACTTTGGTCACAGGACTATTATATGTGCAGGGCCACAGTTAACGGAACGGTGAAGACTGGAACCATTGCAGGGCGTAGTCGTGCCGGAACAGACAATAGAAGTGGCTGGGATGAAGGAGAAAAACTTTGAAATCCAACTCTAGGAAGAGGCGAAAGTTCGGTCACATTTTCAAAGATTTATTTCAACATACTTCCTACTCGACAATTTATATGTCGGACGAGCGTACATCAACTAAATTTATCTGGAGCATTACGGACAAAAGGTCAAAAACCCCGCAGCGCAAAAACTACATGTTGCTAGGACGGAGATCAGACACAGAAGACGCGCGAAAATCTAGGATCATGCCCTTGAGTACAGGCACACTGAACTTTTAATTGGTTAAAACGTGACACCCGACCTCATCACGCCTCATCGGACGAGGTCACGTCATAGCTTCTAGAACAATCTTCTTATAGAGCTTTCTGTCCGCACATGGACTTAGGGCAAAATCTAATAGATTAATTTGGTATTTAGATCAAAATCAAATTGAGGGATAATGTTCTGTTGCAGTAAGACAAAGTTAATGAAGGGAAACGTTATTGTTTCATATATATATATTAACAAGTTATGTCCTAATGACCATTTTAAGTATATCAAAAGATATACCGAAAGGTAGATTAATAATTCATGCATTAAATACTCAAATAAGAACAATAAAAGAGGTACACAAAACTGAACTATGTTTTAAAAAAGAGTTTTAAAAAATTAAATACCTGACAAACTATAATCGAAAATATTTCTATATTGCTGTTTGACTGGCGTCCTCACTTCAGTGGCGTAGCGAGCATAACTGACGCCCGGGGCACGATACCTTTTTGGCCAGCCCCGCCTCCCATGGTCATGGGGACCAAGTGGTACAATGCTCTTGACCACTTGGCACCCCTCTGCGAGTGGCGCCCGGGGCATGATAGACCCCCTTGCTCCCTCCTCGCTACTCCACTGCCTCACTTGCAATTTTATTTGCTTTTATCACAAACTATTTGTGTCGTGTCTTCCGCGTCACCCTTCCCTGCTACTCTCTTCTCGAGGAGGCAGGGGGGTAGGGCAATGACCCCCGCTCGATAAGGGATTCGAGATTGTTGACGGGTCCCGAGCAGAAGTCAGGGGGACGTGGGAGAGAGTGCTTGTGCCCACGCGAGAGAAGGCGTGTGGTTTTTTTTTAGTCTGCGGTGTTGGCTCTTGAGAGAATCGGGCAGACGAATACGGTACGTGGGTGTATTGAGACCCCGAAGACGCACTAGGTCTTTGTTAGGTAACAGTCATTGGGAGATGACTGAAATAGTTAATTGACTGTATAATACTGTAAATAAGTTTGTAGACAGCTGCGTTTGTGCTTGCGAAAGAAATAAAACTTTGAATATTCACGGGTGTGTACTGAACTTTATGCTGTGAAAATTTACTTGTGTATCATTGAAAACGTCTTGACAAACGAACCAAAGTGAACCCGAAGGAAGTGAAGGGGTTCGACACTGTCGTAGCCGACAGCACCTGTGGACTTGAATACCTGGATTGGTGGATAAGTGAGTGAGTCGTCAGTGCAGGTGAGAAGCCTTTAATATTTATATTTTTGGGGATCAGTTAAATAATTCCAAATAAGATGCGGACCATCAAAGGTCTAAGAAAAGAAGATTTGAGGGTAGTTGCAGAAGACTTGTATGCAGTAGTAACCCCAAATTTAAGAGTATTTGAACTTAAACAATTAATTATAAACTCGGAGGAGTATAGCAATGACGCAGAATTGGTGAAACAGTTGCTAATCACTACGGTAGAAGATAGGAAAAAGAACGAAGATCGACAGCATGAATTAGAGATAATAAGGGCCAAGAGCGCGAACAAAAATTGCAATGAACCAATAAGCGATAGTGCAACACAAATTCATATTTTGCATCATCGTACGTGCCGAATTACGAAACGAACGTAATTCCTGCCCTTGGAGAGAGACGCGAAGCAAATGTCGGCCAAGCGCCAATTATGCCACATTCTCGCAGACAAGGGGACAGAATCTCGCAGCCCGTAGAGATAGTCGCCTCGAATAATAAGCTGAACGTGTCCTGTTTACTACCCCCAAGTACTGAGCAGTCGCTTGTGAATGCCGTCGAACACAGCTGGGTCGAAGATCGTGAAACAAGACCACCTCTTGCCGAGGAACGGGGAGTGCCTTGCGAGGGAGAAAATAGCGACCCTCCACTCGGGGGTGAAAGAGGTCAACGAAGTGCGGAGGGGGAGCCTCGCACTTTATGTTTTGAGTCAAGAAATAATGAGGCTGCTGATAACGAAACTAAAATGCCCGGCGCGGAATCGCCGAAATTTAGAGAAGAACAAGAAAAATGCGGCTCTTTAGAATCCGTGAGAGGGATTTTGAAACGACAGAAAGGGAATTTGGTGTCGATTGACGGACTCAATTTCCATCGAGATAGAATATTAGGAGAAACAGAGATGCAGCTGGTATTGCCTTACGATAGAAGAAGTAAAGTGTTGCATTTAGCACAGAAATCAAGCATTGATGCTGAAAATGCTCAGCAGGAAATTTGCCAAGATGTGAAAGATAACAAATCAGTGTTTGCAGAAACGCTTTCTATTAAGCGTAAAGTAGAACCCAAAAGCAGGTCTTCTAAAAGGCAAATAAATACTCGGGAAAAGCATGGTTGTCTGGAAAAAAGAAGCATAAAGAAGGCTGGTGAAATCAGTTATTGTACTGAACATCCCAAAACGAAAACACAGTTACGAAGTCTTTTAGGTTTGTGTAATTATTATAGGGATCGGCCAGGAGCAAAACTGGCAAACGCAGATGTTGTGTCGTGTCTTCCAGTCGAGGGCTAACTATCAGAAATCACGAACTTTTATGATGGACTTATTTTGGAACTTTTTAAATACTTTTGTTTACATGTAGTATTTTAACAATATTTATTTTCTTTCTTAGTTGCAGTATATTAACGAGTATCGATATTATGTAGTTTATGTGGTGTCCAGTATGGTAAGAAGCGCATTTCCTTTATTTGATGTTATTCTGTTATCTTTAGTTATTTCAGGGTTATGAAGATAGGCATTTTGATTATTCATATCTCATTTTATGTTACCTGCGTAATTTTAATTATTTCATGGTTATGAAGATGTGCATTTTGATATTAGTATTTCACTTTATTTTACCTGTGTATCGTTAGCTATTAATAGTTTTGGAAATGTAGCTCCAAATAGTGGTAAATATGATTATGTTTAATGCTAGGAGTGTTTATTTTGTTTGTTATTATTATTGTGAAATTTTGGTAAATCGAATATTGTGTGTAAAGGCCGGCAGACAGGTAATTGTCAGATGTGTGTTTGCAGATGCATCTGCAACCACAATCTTGGGGGGAAGGTGTCGAGTCTGCCGCGTCACCCTTCCCTGCTACTCTCTTCTCGAGGAGGCAGGGGGGGGGGGTAGGGCAATGACCCCGGCTCGATAAGGGATTCGAGATTGTTGACGGGTCCCGAGCAGAAGTCAGGGGGACGTGGGAGAGAGTGCTTGTGCCCACGCGAGAGAAGGCGTGTGGTTTTTTTTTTTTTAGTCTGTTTTTTTTAGTTGGCTCTTGAGAGAGTCGGGCAGACGAATACGGTGCGTGGGTGTATTGAGACCCCGAAGACGCACTAGGTCTTTGTTAGGTAACAGTCATTGGGAGATGACTGAAATAGTTAATTGACTGTATAAAACTGTAAATAAGTTTATAGACAGCTGCGCTTGTGCTTGCGAAAGAAATAAAACTTTGAATATTCAAGGGTGTGTACTGAACTTTATGCTGTGAAAATTTACTTGTGTATCATTGAAAACGTCTTGACAAACGAACCAAAGTGAACCCGCAGAAGTGAAGGGGTTCGACAATGTGATTTATTCTTAACAATCTTTGCACTGTAGGAGTGGGATTCCATTCCATTCCTTTCCGATTAGTCTGGACCGGCCGCCCGTTGTAGGGTAAGTTTATTTTTAAAAAATGTTTGTTCCATGAACGATGCAGCTGGCGCTCATTAGTAAACAGTTCGCATAACCGATACCCACATTAGGTATCGGTTCTACAGAACCGGTGCGAACCGGCTAAATCCCACCAGTGTATGTATATGTATATATATATATATATATATATATATATATATATATAATATATATATATATATATATATATATATATATATATAATATATATATATATATATATACATATATATATATATGTATATATATATATATATATATATATATATATATATGTATATATATATATATATATATATATATATATATATATATATGTATATATATATATATATGTATATATATATATTGTGATGGCGGCGGGCCCTCTGCTTAACCCCCGGTATATTATATATAAACTTTGGTGAAGTTTCTTTTCAGTTTTGAATGTTTACCAGAGGCGAGTACAGGTAATCAATCAAGAGGCGTGCCAGCTCTCTGGTAAACAGATGACAACCAGGACCGGATGTGCAAATGGTTTGCTGGACGTGTTTCCGGAGGTATGCAGGGGAACCGGTTTTGGACTGGTGTTCGTCTGGGCAGGAGAGAGAAAGCCAGGGTGGTGACAAGAGACGGAGAGAGACAGAGGTCCGGCGTGGATGTCGATTTTGTCTCGGACCAGCGTTGTACGTGTGCAGAGAAGCCACGTGGAGGCGACTGTGATTTGTTTGGCTGAGCGCCTTACAGAGGTGAATTAATTGATTTGGCTGGAGGCCATGCATGCACTGGAGGTGCAAAACTCATATGGAGTTAATGTAAATATGTAAATACGCTAAAGAATAAAGGTGCTTGTTTTACGTTCCTTAGTCCAGCGTATTCTCGGTGATTTCTGAGGGAACCGGGTGGCTAGGAATTAGCCATAGTTCGGCGCGCTATCGAAATAGACGGGGCAGTGAAGACGAATTGCCCCAGTATATGATAGCTGGTGGCAGCGGAGGAATTTTACGTATGTGTTTGTGAAATACGTGAGGATCCACGGAGGCGGTGAAGCAGTGGCGGTATTGGCGAGGATAGCCAAGGGAATCCGCCGATGCAAGCAGTCAACTTGAACCTGCGGAAAATACTAGCAGCCGAGACGTGTAGCCAGACGAAAGTTGTTCAGAAGAAGTGAAACCTGTGCAAGAAAATTCGATCAGCGTGTACAGCTGGATGCGACAACAGGAAAGGTAAGCTCATTTGAAATCTTCCAAAGAGGTCTGAGCGATAATTGTCGAGGGGCAGTAAATTGTGGGGTTGGAATTAGTGACTGGTTGGAATTAGTCTAATAATTCAGGGGATTTAGAAAGATAATTTCAACGCTTCTTTGAGAAGTCCGAAAGTTAAACCAGTGAAGGTTTAGTGAAAATTTGTTCGAGAAGAACAGGTGTGAAATCCTGATAGAGATCGGGTAAATGTAGTAGTCTTAGTAGACATTAGTAGTCAGTTTTTTCTAAATGTGATTTTGGGTAATCAAAACTTTGTGAGTAAATCCACAGGGAATCTCACGGGCACGTGTTGTGCGGAAAAAAGAGAAAAGTGTTTTCTTTTGTGTTTAATAAATAGAAAGTGTTTAATGAATTGAATTTGTGCGAGTGTTTGTAGGAAACCGCACAGTGCCTTGGTACACAGGAAAGTACTCAGTGTGGGACAAAACGCTGATTTGAAATAGTATATTTGTATTAGTGTTATTCTAGAAGTGTATAAGCAATTTGAGTGTTTTATGCTATAAGATAATGTGATACATAGGTGTTTCTTTTAAATGTTTGATAATATATTGTGATATATGTTCTAGCTATTGTTATGTAATTTGATAGGATCGCTTGTGATTAATTGTACCAGTTTATGTGTATAAGTAAAAGCTCAATTTAGTGTCGTTATATCTAGTACCTGTCCTATATTTCTGTGTTAAGTAGGGCAAGTGAAATTACATGTGTATTTCTGTGAGTGTATTGAGTGTACGGCATTAGGTTAGAAATAAGATATTGTGATTTCTGTGAATACTGTGGTAAATCTTTTAGTTTGGAAAAATGGAAGTTCTTCTAATTAGACAGACTAAAATTGTTCTTGTGGCTTTGGCCGATAATTTGGACGTTGAGGCGTCGATAAATGATAAAAAAAATAGTAATTGTCCGACGAATCATGGGGTCGGAAAATTACAGTGAAGTAAGGACTAAAGCGGGTCTAGAAGGAATTCTAGAACAGATTAAATTAGATCGGGAAGAGAAGGATAAGCAGATGAATAGGGCCTATGAATTAGCTTTGATAAGAAAGAGAGAAAGTTTAGACGTTAGTCAGAAAGCCATAATAGACAATATTTTCGAGGTTTTCGAGTCGAATAAAGAATTCTTTGTGAGACATGATAAAGGAATCTTCGAGAGACTAGAATACGACCTAGACTGCGAGGCGAAATATGCTTTAGATCAATCAACTAGATTTATTAAAGCGAGGGAATTGGAGTACCTGAGGGTAAAATTACAGGCTGTAAATTCCTATAGAAAAAGTAGAGGTTTAATAAGGAAGGCCGGAGTCACTAAAATTGAGAAAAGTGTCGAAAGTCAAATTGAGGGAAAAATTTGCGTAGAGCAAAAGGTTAAATCTCTGGGTAGAGAAAAAAATGTAGAGAATGTGTTGGGAAATTTCAGCGAGGTGGAAGCTGGGAATTTCGGAAGCTCGTGTACTCGAGGCAAAATTAAAAATAAGGAATTCTGTAGCCAGTTGGTTGCCGGAGATACTTTGAGCAGTTCGAGGGAAGTGTGGGAAAATAAGGAAACCTTTGTAATTGAGCAAGCAGGCTTAAATTCGGGTGTAGGAAATCGAAGTGAAATAGATAACTCGCTCTGCAAATCCGTGAATGTAGAGACAGTGGGGAAAATGAATGTAGATTTGTGTGAGGAAACTAGCCCAGATAGGAGGGAAATAGATAACTCGCTCCGCAAATTCACGCATGTAGAGACATGTGGGAAAATGAATGTAGATTTGTGTGAAGAAAGTAGCCTAGATAAAAGAGAAATATTGTCTCAAAGCGACTCTAACATTTGTGAGCTCGAAGTGAGAAAAGTTAGTTTCGTTGAGTCAGCCGATGTTTTAGAGGACTTGAATCCCGCGTTTTGTGTAACTGAGCGCACACACAGGGGGATGGACCTTTGTCCGAGAGTCTATTCATCAGGTTCTTTTCAAGGGGAAGGGACTATAAGTGCGTGTCAGGATTTGATGAATGTAGTCGAAAAAGTTGAGCCGAGAGACGGTTTAGAAATTGCTCTCCAGGGATTAGACAATGGCATTCGGGAAAACACGGACCGCGAAAGGGTCGAAAGTTCGCCTAAAATGGATGGTCAGATTTTGACGGAATTTAGGGGAAACCTAAACAATGCAGTTGAGGGGGAGAGAATCCCTGTAGAAAATAGAAGGACAGCGATTCCGAGTAGGAACATTTTGAGAGGGAGGTTACCTAAGATTGGGATACTCCATTGTAATGAGTTCAAAGTGAAATTACATCCGGTAGTGATAAGAATTCAACAGCGCCGCGAAAAGGCGAGTGGAATAACGCGAAAGAAAGCGAAGTTTAAAATGTTTTTGGGCTTGAGCAAAACTAAGGGGAAATGTCCGTTGTCTAGAAAGAAACCGACTTGCGTAAGGCATAGACAAAAGACGGGACGCCAGGGTTTTGTCAAGTTAAAGAAGAAATTTAAGGGAGGACGACATTCTGTTAAATTCAAAATGAAAATAGGTACGAAATACACAGAAGGGCAGCCTAGCAATTTCGGGAGACCGAGGAAAAACCGAAAGTTGCAAATATTCGCGAGGGCGAAGAGACAGGACGAATTTAGGGGGTCGTGTGACAGGGTTTCCACGAAATTTCAGCTTAAACGAGATGCTACGAGGAGGGTTAACTCCAAATTTAAAGGAATGAAGTTTGGGAAAATTTAAATTCTCAGATGATATTTTGAGGGTCAAGGGAGAATTTAATGCTGTGTGAAACAGTGACCCAAAAATGTATGTGTAAGAATTATGTGTATTGTTTTTTTTTTTTGTATGATTTTATACCAGAAAGTTGAATTGAGTAAATTGTAGTGTATAATCTTTTATGTGTTGATTTTTGTGAAATTTAAAGTGCATATATGTGGGTAAAACATGACCACATAGTTTGAGAATGGATTTAAGCAAATTATGTATAATTCCTTATGATCAATTAGTATAGTGATTTTGTTTTTGTGAAAGGTCCTAAGACGCTTTTTGTGTAAGCCGGTGGAAGGCCTCAGAAAGACTGTCATTAATATACCGCAATAAAATTTTGTTCTTGTTAGAAAAAGAACCAAACGAGTTAGTTTGTTATGACTCTATGTCAGGAGATGACGTTAAAAACACCTAATGGAATTGTGGAATCCCAGTGTAGAAATAAATGTGGGCTCAACTGTGAGTTTCGGTTTCCTGGCCAATCGAGTGGAAAGAGGCCGATTGAGTCGCGCGTTTGGATAGGAGAAATTATGTTCCGTGGGTTACAGGACCAACTGAATGTCGAATAGTTAATGATCTTGTAATGCCGAATGATTAATGAAAAAGTAAGAATTACATAACTAATATTTAGTGAGAAATATAAGTTTAATTTTGTCCATTATATTTGGTAATCGTTATCCACGATGATGTGTTTTTGCTTTAAGAGAAGTTTACAGAGTAATTGTGAAATTTTTAATTGGTTAACGTTGTGATCAATGTATGTTGTGTTAACTGTGTTTCTTTGAGTAATGTTTCTTTGTTTAATGTGTCTCTGAGTAATATTTTGTTTCATATTATTGCAACTAGGTTAAGATATAGTCGATAATTGAAATATGGTCGAAATTGTGGTAATGTTTGTAATTAAGTTAAGATTAGAGTAATGTATTGTTGTAGTACCTATGCTAAAATATGTTAAATGAAAGTGCTTAATGGGTTGGCGAATAGAAGCTAAACGTGTTAGGGTACGTTGTCGGCTATGACTGGCCGAAAGGTACGGGTGCTAACCGCCCTTAAGTGTACAATGGAACCGAGAAGGTTATCTGCAGATAGAATGGCCTTGAGGCTATGTTTTTTTTGTTTTCAGTATGAAATTGTTAACGTAAGTTTTCTAGTGCATTATGAGTATTTTGTTTGTCTTAATCATGTATGAATTTATTATGTGTTTAGCTAATGTAATAACAGTGTAATGAATATCTGCATATCTTACTGGAAATTGAATTAATGTTTTTCACTCTCGAAAAGTATTCGGAGTGCAGGTTTAGGAATGATGTGTCCCAGACTGAGTGCAGTTTAGGGCATTTTCGAGGGAAATTTCTAAAGTAGGCTGAAATTGTTTCTAGGAAGTTAGGGCTGAAGAAAGCCAAATGGTATTGACCTCTTTGGAAATGTTTCGGGTGGGCATACCTAAAAGGACCTACCGAAATTTCCATTAGACTTTTTTATGTATAAAAAAGCCTTTAAAGGGGGGAGGAGCTGTGATGGCGGCGGGCCCTCTGCTTAATCCCCGGTATATTATATATAAACTTTGGTGAAGTTTCTTTTCAGTTTTGAATGTTTACCAGAGACGAGTACAGGTAATCAATCAAGATGCGTGCCAGCTCTCTGGTAAACAGATGACAACCAGGACCGGATGTGCAAATGGTTTGCTGGACGTGTTTCCGGAGGTATGCAGGGGAACCGGTTTTGGACTGGTGTTCGTCTGGGCAGGAGAGAGAAAGCCAGGGTGGTGACAAGAGACGGAGAGAGACAGAGGTCCGGCGTGGATGTCGATTTTGTCTCGGACCAGCGTTGTACGTGTGCAGAGAAGCCACGTGGAGGCGACTGTGATTTGTTTGGCTGAGCGCCTTACAGAGGTGAATTAATTGATTTGGCTGGAGGCCATGCATGCACTGGAGGTGCAAAACTCATATGGAGTTAATGTAAATATGTAAATACGCTAAAGAATAAAGGTGCTTGTTTTACGTTCCTTAGTCCAGCGTATTCTCGGTGATTTCTGAGGGAACCGGGTGGCTAGGAATTAGCCATAGTTCGGCGCGCTATCGAAATAGACGGGGCAGTGAAGACGAATTGCCCCAGATTATGATAATATATATATGTATATATATATATACAATATATATATATATATATATATATATATATATATATATATATATATATATATATATATATATATATATATATATATATATATATATATACACTCATGGACAAAAAAATTAGCGCACCAAGAAATAATTGCGGGATCGTAACGAAACTTGCAATGAAGGTACATATGCAAGAAACTTGCAATAAAGGTACATATACATGTTGGGGAGATATGCAAATGATTAGAAATGCAGCGTGATTGCGCATTACGTATAGCCGGTAGAGGGCGTTGAACATCGTATTCGGAGGAGTATAAAACAGGTGACCAAAGCTTGTTTGAGTGTGCTGAATCATTTACAAAGGAAGAGCTGAGATAGACATGCCATTACGCCGTGTTCGAAGACAATATAAGCAGTTGTCGCAGTTTGAGAGGGGGAGAATCGTCGGGATGATGGAAGCTGGGTGGTCAGCTAGGCGAGTAGCTCGTCAATTAGGCCGCTCTGATTGTGTTGTGAGGAGGTGTTGGGACCAGTGGACCCGAGAGATGTCATGTACACGAATACCAGGCTCAGGACGCCCTCGACAGACCAGTCGTCGAGAAGACCGCCACATCGTAAGAAATGCACGCGTACAGCCAACTGCTTCATCGGCCGCCATCCAGGCACAGGTAGCACCTTCACTAGGGGCCTCTGTGTCTTCTCGAACCATACGAAGGCGCCTGGCTGAAGGACAGTTGGTATCGCGGCGCTCATTACGTGTGCTGCCCTTGACGCCCACCCATCGACGCCTCCGTTTGCAGTTTTGCCGCGCACGAGGAAACTGGACTGCAGCGGAATGGAACCAGGTCGTCTTTAGCGACGAATCCAGATTCAATCTCGGCAGTGATGACAATCGTGTTCGTGTGTGGAGAGCCCGTGGTGAACGCTTCAATCCTGCCTTTGCTGTACAGCGACACATCGCTCCCACAGCTGGTGTGATGGTATGGGGTGCCATTGCCTACAATACACGGTCACCCCTAGTATTGTTCCGTGGCACCATGACAGCCCAGCGGTATGTTCATGAAATCCTGCAACCACATGTGTTGCCACTCATGCAACGGCTCCCAGGAGCCATTTTTCAACAAGACAATGCTCGGCCTCATACGGCAAGTGTGTCACAAGACTGTCTCCGCACTGTTACTACCCTTCCTTGGCCTGCCCGATCCCCAGATTTGTCTCCAATCGAGCATATCTGGGATCATTTGGGACGACGAGTTGGGCATCCCACGAGTTTGAACGAACTAGAGGCAAGGTTACAGCAAATATGGAACGAAATGTCTCAAGACATCATACAGAACTTGTATGACTCAATGCCCGATCGTATCCCATCGTGCATTCGCGCTAGAGGGGGTCCAACGGAGTATTAACTCCTCCGTTCTTTTGCCTTTTTCTCTGAAATAAATTATCCTTTTTCTTTGATTTTCTTATCATTTACTTATATCAAAGTAGTCATTACGTATGTAAAATTTCGTTTCATTTTGACGACTCCTACTTGGTGCGCTAATTTTTTTGTCCATGAATGTATATCACCCTGATTCTTGTTTATATAAGAAGAGCCTCGACCTTTCATTTGTATGCCTAAGGCCCGAAAAGCTCTACACATAGCACTGTATACGTGTACAAATAAATGACGTTTAAAATTTTCTGCTTAAATTACATGACCTCTCACACATCTTTCTTTTTTTTTGCGTGTGTGTGAACAGATGTATTAGAGAGAGGTCTTAGTACTTTACAGGGTTCAGTAGTCTGTCTTTCTATGCTCGAGCCGTAAATATCGCCTAACATTGTTACCTGTGCCCTGGCTTGATGACGTCAGCTATGGGTATGTGTACGGTCTTGCCATCAAACGTTGTGACATCTATCGTACACCCTGTCAAAGCATGTCCAAGATGGAGAGTTTTCGACGTGACGAAGTTGAAGCCTTCAAGGCGGAACTGTGGATGTGGTTGTATTTCAGCTCGGAATATCACATTTCCCGGTAGTATGTTAGGTCCCGAGGTTCCAGCAGCATTGAAATAAAAATAATGGCCATCTCGTGTACCTGTAAAAAGTTTGTATTTGTTTTATACGAGGGTCATTTTTTAAGTAAGAACCGTTTTGTTATGGAGTAAGAGAAACTTTAGTTATGAACGTAAATTGTATCACAAACTAAAATATGAACATTTTTTCACTTTTCAACATAGTCACCATTAACATTTAAACATCTGTCAAGTCGTCTCACCAGCTTTTGGATCCCATCATCAAATAACTCTCCGCCTGACCGTTAGACCAGTTAATAACAGTTTCTTTCAGTATGTCATCATTTTCCAAGCGCTTTCCACCAAGAAATTCCTTAAGTTTTGGAAACAGATGAGAGTCTGAGGGTGCTAAGTCAGGGCTGTATGGTAGATGATCCAGTAATTCCCAATGAAAATTGTCTAGTTGCGTCTTTGTTCTTGCCGCAACGTGAGGCCGAGCTTTGACGTGAAGCAGAACGACGCCGCTAGAGAGCAGTCCCCGCCGTCGATTTTGTCAATTTTCATTGGGAATTAGTGGATCATCCATCATACAGCCCTGACTTAGTACCATCAGACTCTCATCTGTTTCCAAAACTTAAGGAATTTCTTAAGGAAGCAGAACGACGCCGCTAGAGAGCAGTCCCCGCCGTCGATTTTTTCAATTTTCATTGGGAATTAGTGGATCATCCATCATACAGCCCTGACTTAGTACCATCAGACTCTCATCTGTTTCCAAAACTTAAGGAATTTCTTAAGGAAGCAGAACGACGCCGCTAGAGAGCAGTCCCCGCCGTCGATTTTGTCAATTTTCATTGGGAATTAGTGGATCATCCATCATACAGCCCTGACTTAGTACCATCAGACTCTCATCTGTTTCCAAAACTTAAGGAATTTCTTAAGGAAGCAGAACGACGCCGCTAGAGAGCAGTCCCCGCCGTCGATTTTGTCAATTTTCATTGGGAATTAGTGGATCATCCATCATTCAGCCCTGACTTAGTACCATCAGACTCTCATCTGTTTCCAAAACTTAAGGAATTTCTTAAGGAAGCAGAACGACGCCGCGAGAGAGCAGTCCCCGCCGTCGATTTTGTCAATTTTCATTGAGAATTAGTGGATCATCCATCATACAGCCCTGACTTAGTACCATCAGACTCTCATCTGTTTCCAAAACTTAAGGAATTTCTTAAGGAAGCAGAACGACGCCGCTAGAGAGCAGTCCCCGCCGTCGATTTTGTCAATTTTCATTGGGAATTAGTGGATCATCCATCATTCAGCCCTGACTTAGTACCATCAGACTCTCATCTGTTTCCAAAACTTAAGGAATTTCTTAAGGAAGCAGAACGACGCCGCTAGAGAGCAGTCCCCGCCGTCGATTTTGTCAATTTTCATTGGGAATTAGTGGATCATCCATCATACAGCCCTGACTTAGTACCATCAGACTCTCATCTGTTTCCAAAACTTAAGGAATTTCTTGGTGGAAAGCGCTTGGAAAATGATGACATACTGAAAGAAACTGTTACTAACTGGTATAACGGTCAGGCGGAGAGTTATTTGATGATGGGATCCAAAAGCTGGTGACACGACTTGACAAATGTTTAAATGTTAATGGTGACTATGTTGAAAAGTGAAAAAATTGTTCATATTTTAGTTTGTGATACAATTTACGTTCATAACTTAAGTTTCTCTTACTCCATTACAAAACGGTTCTTACTTAAAAAATGATCCTCGTCTATACTAATAAAGAGACAAGTGAAAGTCGAGAGATCACGTGACCGTAACTCATCCGGGTGGGCCACTCCTCGAAAAAAAAAATGGCCGACAAATATACAGGAAACGGTGTAATTTTTTTTCTCATGAAAGTACATAAATGTTACATATTTGGAAAGAGATTCGAAAACTGATAATTTTTTCTCCGTACACTTATTCTGTTAATTCAATAGTTTTAGAGATATTTTCATTCTAAAATCACTCACTGCTGAGAAACCAAATCATCTGGTGCAGTGGTGCTGCCATCTGTCGGCAGCGACGGGAATGAAAATTGAAAGGAATTTATTCACTTGAATTTAATACATTTGTAGGCATTTTTTTTCTTTTGTGGGGCCCGAAGTACATAAATATGTTACACAGATGGCTTGAGCGTAGCTAGGCGAAGCCCGGCTAGTATATAGTAAAGGTGGTAAGAATGACGGGGAAACTGTAGAGCGGTATTTTTCGACAGAGAGGTCGCGAGGTTTCTTAAATTTAATTCTTTAAAAGGGAAAAATGATGGAAAAGAGGTAAAACTGCGAATATGTAGAAGCCAGAGCTAAAAAAACTGAAGATTTGATTAAACAGTTTTAAAAATCAAAACTGTTTCAATGAACAGTTAGTAACTGGGAAAGTTACCACTCTTAGGTATAACATTTAAACTTCATATTAGGGAATCATTTTCCAGATTCAAAACTATCTGTATTTTTACCATGTTTTTATTAACACGCTTTCTTGTTTGTGTGTGTGTTTGTCCAGTACAAATCTTGCAATCGAATTTTAACTAACTTCCCGACTAGCTAGACATTTGAAACTTTTAGAATATCTCAGAACACGATGACAATACATTATTTTATTAATAATTTTAGCCATCTTTAAGCAGGATTGAATTCATTTTCAGTTAATTTTGTTTTGTAGACTGGTGCAGCCATCTACCATCCGGGATGGGAACGAAAAGTTAAACGCAAGTTAACTTCCAATTAACTTCATTTTCTTTCAAGTTGATGGGATAATTCATCAAAAAGATTTTTAAAAAGTATTTATTAATACATAGAATTGTCAAGTTTATATGATTCAGCAGAAAATTTTAAAATGGTATATAAAAAGTTATTTTTATCTTGTAATTATTAGTTTTAATGCCAGATGCAGACGAGGTGTCAGTAAATTGGCTAGGGGCCCAAGGAAACAGAGTGGCTAGCTCATCGATATTCAGAGCTGAGAGTGCCTGGTTCGAATCTCGATAATGGCAATGAATTCCTTCGCGTCTACATCGAGTATGGGTACGTTAAATCCGCATGTCGGAAAGTCCCTCCATATGGTATGTGGCTGGGAGGAGGGTACGAGCCCACCAGGTGTCGCCCCTGGAGGGTACTCGGGGAAAATTGAGGTGGCACCAGGGGGTAGTGTTGTTTCACTAATACGGTGCCCCCATTAAAAGGAACCAACAAATCTCGTAGATACATAGGCCGAATTTCGAAAGACAATGTGTCCGCCGCATTGGCAAAAAAGAATAAACAGACAGGCAGAGCCGGTCCCATAGATGAGGCGGCGAGGCGACCGCCTCTGGCGCCGAATCGAAAGAGGCACCAAAACGAGACAGTAAAATTACGAAATTCCTAACGAATAACAAAAAAATATTAATAGTTTGATCTGACGTATGACGAAATTCGTAAAATTTCACTGAAGAGAAAAAAAGATTGGTACAGTCAAGCGTATGCAGGCAACGGAGATATGCAACCAATCAGCGTAACGCGATACGGTCGTCAGTGCCTATATTAGACGACTGGCGTCTGGCGAAGCTGTTAGATCGGTTCCTGCAGCTACAATGGCAGGTTATCATGATTTATGTGACTTTGAACGTGGCGTTATAGTCGGCATATGAGAAATGGGACGTAGCATCTCCGAGGTAGCGATACAATTTTGATTTTCGTTCACGACCATTTCACGAGTGTACCGTGAATATCAGGCATCCTGTAAAACATCAAATCTCCGACACCGGTGCTACCGGAAAAAGACCTTGAATGAACGGGACAGTCGACGACTGACTGAGGAGAATCCTTAAACGAGATAGACGTGCAACACTTCTTGAAATTGCTGCGGATCTCAATGCTGGGGCATCAACAAGTGTCGGCGTGCGAACTGTTCAACGGACCGTCATTGATATGGTATTTGGAGCCGCAGGCCTATTCATGCACCGTTGTTGACTGCACGGCACAAAACTTTACCCCTCGACTGGGCCCGCCAACACCTTCATTGGACTGTTGATGACTGGAAACACGTTGCCTGGTCTGACGAGTCTCGTTCCCACTTGTATCGGGCGTATGGATTTGTACGGGTATGGAGACAACCTCATTCTATGGACAACCTGATTCTATGGACCGTACGTGTTAACAGGGGACTGTTCAAGCTGGTGGAGCCTCTGTGTTGGGATGGGGTGTGTGCAGTTGGCGTGATATGGGACCCCTGGTACGCCTAGAGACGACGGGTACATAAGCATCCTGTCCGGTCATCTACACCCATTTATACCCATTGTGCGTTCCGACGGACTTGGACAATTCCAGCAGGACAATGCGACACCCCTCACGTCGAGAGTTGCTAACGATTGGCTCCAGGATAACTCTTCTGACTTTAGACATTTTCATTGGCTACCTAAATCCCCAGACAGGAACGTTATTAAGCATATCTGGGATTCCCTGCAACGTGCTGTTCAGAAGAGATCTCCACTCCCTCGCACTCCTATGGATTTGTGGTCTGCCCTGCAGGATTCATGGTGTTAATTGCCTCCAGCATACCTTCAGACATTAGTACTGTGACGTCATGCCTTTACGGGGGTGCGTTCTCACACCCAACGGACCAGCAGCATATTTTTGGGGAATACCATTTTCCAGTTCCCACCGTTTTTAAACACGTGCAGAGTTTTGGCCTGAAAGTTAATCCCAGGCATAGCGGTTTCTCTAACAAGTTGTGGGGGTAATTGTTTGGAAAAACAGAAAACGTCTCCCATCACCATCGTAAAGCTGTCTTTTCTAGCGATAGCTCTATGCGATTTTGTCACTGGAATGTAATAAATTTTCGGCGTTAAGAAGAGCTGTCTGCCGATAATCTGCCGGCCCTCGCGGTTGTGGGAAAACTATTTCTAAGAAGACGGCCACCCCGAGTTTCAAGCCGAGAGAGGCAGAGACTTGGTGTTTTGAGAGAGATTGGCATGTAACATCCAGTCCGAACAGACTTGTTTTTTAGGATCTCTTGCTTGAGACCATGGATCCCGGAGCCTGTATTGTGAATCTGCACTTAAATTAACTAATTATGTTGTACCCTTTCATGTTAATTTTTTTTGTAAATAAATTTCATTGTTAAGTTTCTGTTTAAGAATTGGCCTTTACATTATAATTAGGACTCTGTCTATCTTAGTTATGGATTCAGAAATACTAATTTTTAAAAATGCCTCAGAGAGTTGCATTAACTACGTATCGTGACGCCACAGTACAGTCCATGCCACGTCGTGTTGCAGCACTTCTGCATGCTCGTAGGAGCCCTACACGATATTAGGTAGGTGTATCAGTTTTTCTGGATCTTCGATGTACACAAATATAAGCGAATATTAAGGCTATTTTTTATAGACTGCTGAATTTTAGATCATGGTAAATTAAGTTGGAATGCATATTTCTAAATGTTTTAGCTCTAAGAATTCTACTAATACTACCTGAAACTACAGCAGCTTCTGAGTCAATTTTTCTAAACTGAAAATTTTAGAGAATTATCTACTCACAATAACCTTAGAACAATTGAAAGATCTAGCAATAGTTTCTATAGGAAAAGCAGTATGTAAAACAATTAATTATAGAGATGCAATGAAGCAATTTGCTGCCTTATAACGGCTTGAAGAAGGGTTTAGGAATTATTTTTATTATATAACAAATTATATACAAATTTAATTACATTTTCTGCTTTTTTTTTAAGTTCAGTATTTTTTTCTAAATTTTTTATGTGTCTTTAAATAAATAATTACAAGATAAAAAGAACTTTTTATATACCATGTTTTTAAATTTTCTGTTGAATCATATAAACTTGACAATTCTACGTATTAATAAATACTTTTTTAAATTTTTTTGGATGAATTATCCCATCAACTTGAAAGAAAATGAAGTTAATTGGAAGTTAACTTGCGTTTAACTTTTCGTTCCCGTCCCGGCCGATAGATGGCTGCACTACTCTACAAAACAAAATTAACTGAAAATAAATTTAATTCTGCTTAAAGATGGCTAAAAGTATTAATAAAAGGCATTGCCATCGTGTTCTGAGCTATTCTAAAAGTTTCATATGTCTAGCTAGTCGGGAAGTTAGTTAAAAATCGATTGCAAGATTTATACTGGACAAACAAGAAAGCGGGTTAATAAAAACATGTAAATAAAACTTTTTAATTAATAGATAACCAAATGATCAAAATGATCCATTTCTAAAATGATCATTATTTTAAAAGTAGATTATTTCTAATAGATATACCTTCATTATTTACGCTCTCTCTAAAAATTTGAAAAGACGCCGTTTTTAAAAATTGCTTCAGGAGCCACGATGGATCGGCCCTACTCTGCAGGTACATATTTCCCAATTAATAAAACGCGCAATCATTAAAATATGTTAAAACTGCTTTCAACACCAGTGAGAGTGAGAGAAGAAGTCTAAATTTCGATTTATTCCACTTGTCAAAAAAGAAAACCGTTTAATAAATGTCAAGGCATAATGGTATAATTTTAGTAACATGCATTTCTTATCAGTTCAGTAAAACTTAATAGTGGTTCTCATTGAACGGAAGGCTTATGATGTCATGAACGACTACCGCTTGAACTACTAATAGCCAAATATTTGCTCCTCCAATTTAATCAGCTACGCATCTAGAACGCTGAATCTTTCCGCATTCCTTGAGGAACAGAAGCGAGAGGGTCACTCAACACTTCATGGGAAGTCGAGCAGAAAATACACTGCCCGAGCAGTATTCGTTATCAGGGTAGATAAACGTTATTCTGAAGATGTAGAAATTTCAAAACAATCGATAGCTGGGTTTTTTTTACTACAGTATGCAGGTTTACGAAACTGCCGATGCGTGCTCGGATCGTGTAAATTCTGCTTTAAAATAAGATTAATCATCAGAAAATTGTGCGTGTTATTCCTCTATTTAAATCCGTCAATTTGAATTTACTATGTCACCAGCCTTCGTCACGGGCGATACCTTTTCTTTGTCCTCGACTGACATCAACGGAGTGATTGACTCCGCTCTTGGCTTGAATCTGAATCTACACAATTAAATTTTGTTAACAAACCTGTTTTTAGAAAATTATTACGGTCGTAGCACGTCTTTACACTCTTTGTTGAAGCATTGAAGCTATGTTCGTTTGAATTTCTTTTATTTTTACAGTGGGAATTTTAAGTATTTTAACTGAATGGCCCTCCGATCTAAGATATAATTGAACATCAAACCCCTATATATCTATCTATACTAATATATAAAGAGAGAGGGGATTTTGTACGTGGAGGGTAATCTTCAGAACCACTGTACCTATTTGAAAAATTCTTTCACTGTTTGAAAGGTACATTATTCCAGATGGACATAGGCTATATGTTATGTATATCTGATCAGTAGAAATAAAGTTAGGGGCTTAATCCTAACAATCTCCATTCTTTCCGCTACTGTCCTCTACCGCTTTTTGTGCCGAAGTATTCAACAATCCTTAGCGTGGTGCTATCTATACTTATATATAAAGAGAGAGAGAGCGATTTTGTACGTGGAGGGTAATCTTCAGAACCACTGTACCTATTTGAAAAATTCGTTCACTGTTTGAAAGGTACATTATTCCAGATGGACATAGGCTATATATTATGTATATCTGATCAGTAGAAATAAAGTTAGGGGATTAATCCTAACAATCTCCATTCTTTCCGCTACTGTCCTCTACCGCTTTTTGTGCCGAAGTATTCAACAATCTTTAGCGTGGTGCTATCTATACTTATATATAAAGAGAGAGAGCGATTTTGTACGTGGAGAGTAATCTTCAGAACCACTGTACCTATTTGAAAAATTCTTTCACAGTTTGAAAGGTACATTATTCCAGATGGACGTAGGCTATATATTATGTATATCTGATCAGTAGAAATAAAGTTAGGGGCTTAATTCTAACAATCTCCATTCTTTCTGCTACTGTCCTCTACCGCTTTTTGTGCCGAAGTATTCAACAATCCTTAGCGTGGTGCTATCTATACTTATATATAAAGAGAGAGAGCGATTTTGTACGTGGAGGGTAATCTTCAGAACCACTGTACCTATTTGAAAAATTCTTTCACTGTTTGAAAGGTACATTATTCCAGATGGACATAGGCTATATATTATGTATATCTGATCAGTAGAAATAAATTTAGGGGATTAATCCTAACAAAATGCATTGTTTCAGCTACTGTCTTCTACCGCTTTTTGTTCCGAAGATTTCAACGATCCTTATCGTGGTGCTATCGCGTTGGGCTTCTGTTCTGACGCCAGCGGTTCGAACCTAGCCGTTCTCCGGCACGCCTTTTTCTTTTAAAAAATTTATTTTAATTATTAACTAACATAAAATTAATTTAAGGTATTATTTAGGTTATTATTAAGGTAAAAAAAGATTTACAATTTATTGGCTATCAACTGGAAATTTGTTGGTATAAAATTTTGTTCAACCCGGACAAAGTCGTTACGGGCCGCTAGTATATATATATACTAGCTGAAAACCCGCACTTCGCTACGGAGTACATTCAAATTAAATACAACGGTCAATGTATGTAATTAATGCCAAAAAAAGTAAATATATATATACTCGTATATATATTTATAATAAATACGACGATTAATATATACAATTGATGTAGGAAAAAATATATATATTTATAAAAAAATCGTAAGGGATATTTTTATAGACAAAATAATGTCCAATCGTCTGTCTCATTAGCAAGAAAAGCAAATTTTTTTGTCTATTTAGTTGTTATGCAAGTGACGATAAGTTTAATTAAAGTACCAGAAAATGAAATCATGTGATCAGCATTTAATAAATTAAATTCTAAAAATTAATCTTTAAAAATTCACCAAAAATCAGAAAATAGAGGTATAGAATTGAAAAAGATTTCATTTTAAAGGAATTTTTAGGATCTTTCTCGTGATATAAATTTTATAACCCTCAAATTATTATTTTAAATGCAAACTTAAAAAAAGTTACTAAAACAGCTTAAAAATTTAATTTAAAAAAATCTAAGAAGAATTTTTCAAAAATCTCTCTTAGTGCACCCTATACTATAAGAAGAATCGGCATGCAAAATTTCAGCCCTTTAGGTCTAGCGGTTTGGTCTATGCGTTGTGAATGTCAGTCAATTCGGAAGAACTGCATTCAACTGATGACCCTCATATTCCGGGAGTTTCAACGGGTATCGGGATGTTTGAAGTATAGATTTTATATTCCGAAAAGAGAGCGGAACATTTATTCTCTTTAACAGAGGAAACGCTTTGTGACTTTTTGATTACTTTTTTTTTTCTTTTGACTAACTGTTTCAATGGGGAACTCGGGCCCTTGGGATGTTTTTTGGTTATACCTGCATCCTATTCAGAAAGTTCCCCTTGAGATAACTGATTTGGTTAGGCTCCCTGATGACGAGACCTGTCGGTTACCTCGTACTTCTGGTTTCGTTCCGGCACAGTTATAGAATCTTGCCTCTGGTGCGTGGATGTCCTGTGTGCTTGATTTCTGTATTGTTTTTGTCTACATTCTTCTTATAATTATCTAGCTCTGTTAAATTTAGTTATATTTGCCTTTTTCAATATGAAGTTATGAAGCAACTGCGCAATCTTTAATTGAAAAGTTTTTTATGTTTTCGATGCTAGGGTAGGTTTTGAGTTAATTTGTTTGGCAGTCTATGCCCGCCTTTTATTTTATTATTATTTTTTTTTTAACATTTTGATTGCTTGTCTGAGAGATTGGATGATGCTCATTTAAAGTATAGCTTTTACATCCCGAAAATAAACGGAACATAAATTTTCTTTTGGAGAAGAAACGCTTTGTGACTTTTCGGTTCGATAGATAGATCAGAGCTCCGCAACCTTTTATCTTCCACGGCACAACAACGTTTTTTTCGATAATTCCGCGGCACACCACAAGAAAAAGCTTGTAAATATATAAATTACAATAAATGCGTAAATGTTTTTATTAGATAAAAAAAACACAACAAAATAGCTCTATGTATCAAGATAATTATAATCATTTAAGTTTTATATAAATCATTTTGAACTGTACACCAACACAAGAACAAAAATATAAAATTATAGTTTACGAGTAAAAAAAATTTCTCTTTAAATTTTTATATTAAAATTTGTTTTTTGGTCTTTAATTAAGCCTAATAAATCAAAGTTAATTTTAACATAACTAATTTATTTATTAGATATTTGAGATTGTTTTGATAAATGTGCGTTTTATATTTGCACGTTTTATATTTGTCTCTATAATAGAAAGAGCTACAGTTCATGGTCAAGGCCCTTTAAATATGATCGTTTGTCATTTTCAATTAGAACCAGTGTCGAAAAACTTTGTTCGCATAAGTATGTCGTCAAAAATGGGAGCAAAATTGCAATGGCCTTGTCAGGAATTTGTGGATATTCTTTCTTAACTGAAATCCAGAAATATGACGCTCGAGCATACATACAATGTGTGGCTAGCAACATGTTTTTGTTTTGTGTATAATTTCGACCCAGAAAAATTACATATTAACAAAAAGTTATAGGAATATTTTACTTAGAAAAATTTCTATTTAATGCGGTGGTTAATTTTTTTATTATCATAATTGATAAAATCACCGCGGCACAGTCCAGATCACCTCGCGGCACACTAGCGTGCCACGGCACTACAGTGTGATAGTGTGATAGATAAGTACAATAGTGTGATAGTGTGATAGATAAGTACAATAGTGTGATAGATAAGATGACGAACAATTGTAGAATAGATTTTATTTCCAGAAAAGAAACGGATCATATAACTGTCTTTTGGAGAAGAAACGAATTGACTTACTGGTTATTTGTTTGATAGATTAGATTATTAGATGATACTAAATTAAAGTATAGATTTTATATCCCGAGAAAAAGCGGAACATATACCCTCTTTCGGAGACGAAACATTTTGTGACTTTTCGGTTACTGCTGGAATAGATTAGATGATGCTTAATGAAAGTGTAAAATTTCTTTCTCGAAAAGAAGCGGAACATATACCCTCGATGGATGATTAGAAAATAGGGGAAGAGAAAATAATTAGACCCCTTTAGGTACAAATATGTTTCCAGGCAGTGGATAAATATAGCATAGACATGCTATTAACTTATATTCTAATCTTGTTTTTCTAATCTTTTAATATTATTTCTTAATTTCTTTATTCTATTTCAATATTCCATCTTCTCAGTTCTATTATCCTGCGTTTCTCACAAATTTCCTGCTTTATTTGTTGGTTTAGCTAATGGGTTTGTCCATGGTGTGGGGTCTAACGGTCATAAAAATTCTCCCCCGTTTTCCTTTCAAGCGTCTCCGCTGTCTCATGTCATCTGTACCTAAATTCCCTACCCTTTAGATATTTTATTTTATACTATTTTACTGTGTAAGTTAATCCTTTCAAGGAATAACTACACATTTCAGTACAGGAGCCCCTGGTGCTTTTTAAAATTTTCTCTTCCGAGTTTTCCTATCCAATAAGATTTCTCTATTTCGCCATTGTGTTCCATGCTTGCACTGACAGTAACTGCTAGAATAGAGGTCAAGGCCCAGGAGTTGCAGATACCACGGACTTCTTGTTCGATTGCCCTTTCTCATGTCCGCTTTTACCGCCACCTCCCACGACGATCTTCTGGAATTTTCTGTTGTCATCCCTATTTATATAGTGGCAATCATGCCTAACGCTTCTCGGCCTGACGATGAGCTTTTAATTAGTTCAAAGCTATTTGCAACCCACCCCTCCCTTTTATTTTTATTGTGGATAATAAGAAAGCTGCGTGTTCCTGTTTTGCGTTTTCTTCAACTTTCCGCTTCAGATTTTCATACTAGTCTAATTTTTATGGTTCTCGCAATGCAAGACAGTAGACGTTAGATTTAAGCAGAGATATTTATAATGGGTGTTATTATTAGAAATAAGACTAATACAAATATCATTTTCCTGCAAGAATCTTAACATATTAATCTTTATCGCCAAGAATGAAATAAATTCGCGTTATTTGAGTTATTTTGTAACCAAAAGTTGTTATTTTGTAACCAGTTATTATGCTCGAATCCCACCTGGACCAGGATTCGAGCTGGGGTTTCCTATCATTGAGGTCGGTATTCTATCAACTTAAGGGTTAATCAAAAAACTTTTTAACCCCATTCTACAGAATTTGAGCGTGATAGGAAAACTGAACAAATAAACATTTTCATATTAGTGTAATTTATGATAAGTGCTTTACAAGACGTTAGGATTTACATATCTATTGCTGTAAAGCACTACTTTAGAGTTTTGCAGTAGCTTGTTTATAATACTTCCACAGATTTAGAGTGTAACTTAATATATATATATATATATATATATATATATATATATATATGCGCGCACACACACACAGTAGAACCTCGATCTACCGTTTTTCAAGATACCGATTGCACTGGACGATAAATGCGGGAACAAAACAAATAATTACAAGATAGAAAGAACTTTTTATATACCATGTTTTTAAATTTTCTGTTGAATCATATAATCTTGACAATTCTATGTATTAATGAATATTTAAAAAAAATTGTTTATGAATTATCCCGTCAACTTGAAAGAAAATGAAGTTAATTGGAAGTTAACTTGCATTTAGTTTTTCGTTCCCGTCCCGGCTGACAGAGGACTGCACCAGTCTACAAAACAAAATTAACTGAAAATAATAAAAACATGGTAAAAATCTGCTTAAAGATGGCTAAAAGTATTAAAAAATTGCATTGTCATCCTGTTCTGAGCTATTCTAAAAGATTCAAATGTCTAACTAGTCGGGAAGTTAGTTAAAAATCAATTGCAAGATTTGTACTGGACAAACACACAAACAAGAAAGCAAGTTAATAAAAGCATGGTAAAAAATATGATAATCGAGACTAGATGGCATAAGCGAAACATACGGGAAAATGATGATTCGGGGAACGATCGATCGAGGTTCTACTGTATGTATATATATACACATATATGTTTATGTGTGTATGTGTGTGGGATTTTGACATATGCGGACGAATTAACGATTTTACTGCGCTTCTTATATGCACGAAACGTCATCATATATAGTGGAAATATGAAAAAAATCTATAAAATTATTGTCGTGGAAAATACAATTTACAAGTTTCTGTAGTTAATGTTCTTATTCTTTCCCCTCTCAACATGATTAATCAATTATTTTAACGTTTTGGAATACATAGATTTGATATTGTGATCGACACTCCCTCACTACACCCCTCATTGCAACCCTGTGCTCAACGAATTTCTGTCGAGGGCCACGGGCTTTAAACCTTCCTTTATTTCGCATCAGTATACCACTGGCAAAATAATTCGTTTAGTAACCGCATCAAGCAATTTTGCAGCCACTTACTTAAAATTTTATTTTGTTTTTAAAAATTAAATTAAGAATGGGGTGTTTATTTATTTGTGCGTTGATATTCGATTTTCGTTCGTGACAACTCCATCGGGAACATCAACGTAATTCAAAATACCACTATTTAAAGCAGGGGTGGGCATTAAGTCAATCGCGATCGATCGGCGGACCACCAAGACATTTTGGGATGACCGCCTTTACTAAGACCTAAGACGCGCATACTAAAAGAAACATATTTATGGAACACCGACGCCAGCTAGACATCGTTCTTTGTCTCTACCTACCTGTGTGAATCTACATTTTCAACAATGAATATAATTAAGACAACATATCGTTCCCGTCTCACAGACGACCTTTTAAAATCCAGTGCAAGATTAGCAGTTAGTAATTATATACCGAGATATTCAAGATTGGAGGACAGTATGCAGACATAGGGCCTGTTTACATAGGAGTCCGTTGCGTTGCGTTAAGGAAAAGATGACGTTGAGACGAAAATAAACCAATCATAGGACTCCAAACGATTAGCAATGAAATTTTTAACGCCTATGATTGGTTTATTTTCGTCTTAACGTCATCTTTTCCTTAACGCTACGCAACGGACTCCTATGTGAACAGGCCCTAAGTCTTCTACTAACTACGAGAACTAACTTTAGATGAAAAGGATTTATTTTTTAATATATTTTTAATTGTTTGATAATAAATGCATCATTTGATATTATTATATTTGTGGCTATTATTATTATGTTTGTATCTTGCGTTTTGCTTTGAACGCGGTTTTAAAAGAGTAAGGGCCTGTTCACATAGAAGTCCGTTGCGTTGCGTTGCGTTAAGGAAAAGATGACGTTGAGACGAAAATAAACCAATCATAGGCCTCCAAATGATTAGCAATGAAGTTTTTAACGCCTATGATTGGTTTATTTTCGTCTCAACGTCATCTTTCCCTTAACGCTACGCAACGGACTCCTATGTGAACAGGCCCTAAGTTTTTCTTTGTGTAGGTAAGTACATGTTCCGTATTTATTATTCCCCTAATAGTTGCCGTGTTCTGTGTATGTATCTGTCACGTAACGCTTCCGGATCGACCGCTTCATAAATATATCAGCCTATGGCATCCATTTTGTTTTATGAGTTAGGCTTAACAAGTTAAAAGTAAAGTTCAAAAAGATTATTTGCTATCTAAACCCAAATAATTTATGAGAAACAACGTAATATCGACACAAATCAATTTTATTTCGATTTTTAGACGGCTGTAATAAACGATTATGAGAGTTAAAAAACAGCTCGTCACCGTTTAGAAATGTTCTTAGCATAAAATATCCTTTCATTGTAACGTATTTTCGTTGTGAATTTCATATTCAATAGAGAATTATCTCTTTTCCGCCACGTTTCGCGTTATCATAGTGTTTCAATTAAATTATTAACAAAGTATTCATTTTATATACTCAGAACTTGAAAATGTAAACACGAGTGAGTCATTCATTCACCGTGATTCATTCATCATCGTTAATTTAAGAAAAATTGAATCAGAGAATTTTTTTTCACTGTAAAACAGTTTTAAAAGTGTTTAACTGAATATTTCTAAATTGCCAACACACGTGGCTTTCATGTGATTTTTGGTAATACATTCTATTATTGCATTTTTAATATTTATTATTCTATTTTTAATATTATTTTTAATAGTACTTTTATAACTATTCCGCCACCGTTCGCGTTATCATAGTGTTTCTGTTAAATTAATAACAAGTATTCATTTTATATACTCAGAACTTGAAAATGTAAACTCGAGTGAGTCATTCATTCACCGTGATTCATTCATCGTTGTTTAATTGAATATTTCTAAATTGCCAACACACGTGGCTTTCATGTGATTTTTGGTAAAGCATTCTATTACGACTAGTAGGTAACCCGTCATTTTGACGTCATAATGGAAAAAGTATATGAAAGTTAAAAAATATCCCGAATTATCTAAAATATTGCATTTAATCGACACCTTGTAAAAGCAAACCCTTTCATTATTTTTTATTTATTTAGTTTTTCATGCGATTGGAGTAGTAGACTGCCATCCAACCCGTCATTTTGACGTCATAATACTAAAAATGACGTCATAATGGAAAAAGTACATGAAAGTAAAAAACTTTTTTTTACAGTTCACTTCGCGATTCATTCACATTCAAGTTTATTTACTTTCAGAATTCATCGCAAAAGTAAACAGATTTTTAAAAACTGTTAAATATACAGCTAAAAACATCCTGTTTTTTAGTTCTGAATGTTTTATAGAAAAATAGGCTGAACAAATGTGATTTGATGGAGAAGATATTTGTTTTTAGGTAAGAAAAAATTCTGATCCATATCTGAAATTGAAATTAAGCCTATTTGGCGGTTTGTTTACTGAGGACTTCAATTGAAAGATGAGTACAGCCCGGAAGTGTCATACAGAGACAACGGCTATTATATATAGGATGATAATGTTTCTAATTTCTGTTTATTATTGTACTTTTAATATTACTTTTAATAGTACTTTTACAACGATTTGTATTTTACCGTCAAGTTTTGACGGGTACTATCTAGTTAAGTTATAACAAATATTGTAGACTCTTTTTTAGCTCACCACACCTACGCCACTGGGTGGACCGCAACACCTTGAAAAAATTAGAAGTAGCCCGTACCCTGGAAAAGTCTGCCCACCCCTGATTTAAAGTCTTTTTAAATCTGAGACATTCTTCATTTTTTTCTATGTTTTCTTTGTTTTTTTCAGTTTTATTTGTTGTTGTTTCTAATGCCCTCTGGCCGGAAGTTCCAGACCAGGTCCATGTAGGTCCATGTAGACCAGGTCCATGTAGACCAGGTCCAGGTCCATGAGTAGTGTGGCTCGGATTTTTAACAGAAAAACAAGGTTCGGAGTCCGACTTGAGTAGGTGCCATCTCAATTTTGACCGAGCAGCCCCCAGGGGCGACATCTCGAGGGGTTCGTACCCTCCCCACCCACTGACCTCGTAGAAGAACTTTCCGGTCTACGAATTTAACATGCCTATATCAGTCCTAGACACGAAGGTATTTAATGGTGCTTGTCGGGATTAGATCCGATCACCCTCGGTGTAGAAAGCCGACGCGCTACCACTAAGCTACCTCGGTCCCTCAGTTTCATTTAAAATGTTTTAACGCAGATTTGAACATTTTTTATGAAAGAACTTGAATATCAGAGTTTTGACAATCATTAAAATTATTACTGCATAAAGGTTTTAAAAATCGGTGTCGTGCTTTTACTTTAAGAAAAATGGAAAGGTAATCTTTTTCACCAAACATATTAGTGTAATATGTCTGGGTTTATTGAATATCATGTTGTTCATAACAGACATTTATATCCATAAACAGAATAATGAATAGACCGAAACGGGGACAGTAACTCGCAAAACTGTTTTTCATGCTCGCAAACTGTTTTTCCAGTCATAAAAAGAACTTAAGATAATAAAAAAATTATATAAGATGAACGAAGCCAAAATGCGACTACAGCTGTAAAGATGTTTGTTGAGCAAACTGATTTCTGGCGAGGCACTTGCGTGTTTACATTAACCGCACGTAGCCATGCCCCCTTCCTCATATATATAACACTTTATCCAGCCAATATCTTTTAAAACCTTAATAACGGCACACAAAAAATATTTACTTAACAAAATATACTGATATAATGTTATCGAAAATTGTATAATAGAAGCAACAGAAAAATTAATGTCAGTAATTTATTAATGGAAATTTTAGTTTATAAATACCGGTTATCAGATATTGTACGTCAGGGTCATATTTAGTCACGTAGAGTAAAACCCTTTCAGAACTAGATACCAGTTGATTTATTTCTGAAATTCTGTTTTTATAAAACTCATTTTAGAAGATAAAGAGTTGTACGCTTACAATAATAATAATTTTTAAAAAAAAGACTTTTGACACAGCCATTGGTAGTTTTAGAAGGAAATTACATTTTCAGGTTTGGAATCCTTAAAACACATTCACTGTTTCATTTTCGGCGTTTTTTTTTTACTCTCTTATATCTGATAATCGCTTAATTTCAATTGTTTCGAGAACATTTCTAAAATAGATAACTCTTTTGTTTCTATACAAAAGTGGATAGGAAACCTTTTAATTACATTTCAAGATCCTCCTTACTCAACTTAGTCAAAAATCGGCTACAAAATTCCTTGGCATGTCACCTCTGGCTCCTCCGCCATAGGTTCGTTATCTGTGGTCAATATGAATTATCATAAAAAAAGCCTCTGGAGTATTTATTTCTTCTAAGAATACTACATACCTTTGTGACTTCCTTAATAGGGCGGAGCGTAAAAAAAAAAGTTTTCGATTTTGTTTTTGCCCTAGTGCGGAAAAGTTGGGTACTGGTGGGTAGGTCACGTATGCAAAGTTTTGGGAAAAACAAAAAATATCTTCCGTCTCCATTTCGGCCGTGATTTTTAGCAGATTTTTACCATACAGCTAAAACTGTGTATTACCATTGTTTTGTATGCAGCTTTTCGTTTTTTCAGAAATAAAATTCAGAAAAAAACCCAGAACTCACCACGGAGAGGTGGCTGCATTGCGAGTTCCACCCGTGCCCACCTATTCACCCAACCGTATCGGCACATAACTCCTTTGCCCTTGCAGTTATTCCAGTTTTACTCGGTACTCGCATTTGGTTCCAAATGATAGCATAGCTTTTCTCGACTCTGTTCGGATTCTAACTAAACCGTCACACTTATTTTCTCCCCACACAGCCGCAGAAACTTTTGTTGCTAGTTTCACGAAACGTTCAACACTTTGTGTGTGGCAAGGAAATTTTAGATTTCCAAGGTGTTGAGCTATAGACTATCCACTGGAAATCAAATTTCTCAAATCATCTTCTTTCAAGTGAGGTGTTTTTGGGGGTTCCGTCAAACTACATTTCTGCAAATCAATAAGGTCTATATATGAAACTGCCTCGAAGTTGAGTGACGAAATGTTGTAGTGTCTGATTCCTTTCTTTTTTTTTCTTTCTTGCTCAGAAAATCCTACGTAGTCCAAGTTCTCGAATGGACTGTCTGTCGTCTGTGATCATTGACAAGATTATTGCTTCCGGGTGGCCAAAATAGCCATTTCTCTGGATAATGGGATCGACCACAGTCTTTAAATTGTTTTTAAGATAGCGTGAGACGTTTATTGTCTTCCACAAATTTCGTGGACCATACGTGCAATATGGATTCAATTTTACTGTAAACCACATAGGTGGGTACACTTTCATGATGAACTCTGCCAGAGATTGAAGTTGGTTTGAAGGCTCTGACGAGCTAATGTGTAAACGCTTTATTCAATTTGCAGTTGTTAGTCAACGTGCATGAGACATTTCCCAGGGTGCTTTTGTGACAAACTTGATAAGCAATTTCTATATGTGACAGCTTGACAAATATCCCAAAGCTATCGCTTGTGTGTGCTAAGTTCCTTTATGTCGATTTTCGGAAATTCGCTCGAAATGTCTACAAATCTCACAACTGGGAGGTTTTTACAATTTGCCAATGCTTTCCCAGTAGGACCAGAAAATGCATTAGGACCACTCGTTTTACCATCCAAATGCTGCACTAAATGTCGGAGTGGCAACTCATTTGCGTGTAAGGCGTGAAAGATATACGTGGCAGATATGCGCGGCAGATAAACCAGTGCAAGGGTTTCCCAATGGCTTAGCCAGAAAGGCGAATCACGCTGATTTTATAGCCAGCATTAACGACTATTCCATCGCACCCTATTACTACTAGTTGATGAATGTCAATATTCTTATTCTACATGAATTGCAGCATCATTTGAGAAATACTCAAAGCTGATGCTGAGGTTAGTGCTATGTGTCCAAGGTACTTTCTTCCGGGTTCCTTAATCATTGTAACGTTTTCTTCCAGGACTGTTTTCTGGTACATCTTTCCCCCTACGCTCTCTTGCATTAGAGTTTTGTCCTTCCTTCCGTCAAAATAAAGTCCCTTCAGTGGTTCCAGCTGTCTTTTATTTCCTTGCTGATATTCTTTCCGAATTTTTTTCCCTCTCTCTTCTTATTTTATGTCTATCAATTACATTTAAAGTGTGTGTTTCGGTAATCATCCCCAAATCTTCCAAAACAGAGCTTGCAATGATGACGCCAGCCCGATCTGAAACTCCGGTTCTGTCACAAGCTATAGCTACTGCTGGGTATCGGCTTGATCGTAACTTCTTTTTCCCTTCAGATTGAGACATCCTGGATGTGGATGGGGAAGGCTTCAAGTAATGTGTGTCACTATCGGAGTTATGTGGATCCACGTCAGAATCTGGATCAGGAAATATGAGCCTAGATGGAGTAACAGATGGCGAAACATTTATTTTAAGACTTACTGCTTCTGTCTCTTTCTGCTTCCTATAGGCTCGTTTCATCAGCTTTCAGTTTAAGTCAACTGCGCCTATGGACATTTGCCTAAGTGCCCGTTGGTCTATAAGAAAAGTTCTTTCCATTTCAGGAATCCTTTTATGATTTGGGCAAGAACATTTGTTAAAAGAAACACACTTACATGAAGAAATGTCGAACAATTTCCGTGAGTCTTTCACGAAGGTTTTAAGCTTCGTTTCTAAACTTGTTGTTGACAATGTTTCAATGCCAAAATATTTCTTTACCTTTCTGGAAGCAGTGTGTCAGCTGCCTTTCTGTATTAAGTTTCGAATTACCTCTGTATTTTATTTAAGAACAAAATGACGAGTTGCATACAAAACAATGGAAATACACATTTTTAACTGTATGGTAAAAATCTGCTAAAAATCACGGCCGAAATGGAGACGGAAGATATTTTTTGTTTTTCCCAAAACTTTGCATACATGACCTACCCACCAGTACCCAACTTTTCCGCACTAGGGCAAAAACAAAATCGAAAACTTTTTTTTTTTTGCGCTCCGCCCTATTCCTTAAGTTCCCTCTGATAGGTCATGTTCACATAGAATCCGTCAGCATCAGCGTAAAAAAATTTAACCTATTATCATAGGGTAGTGACATTGTGTAACAAAATGGGGACAATAAAGAATGGGTTGTAAAGTAGACATTGAAATAGAAGGAGATTGAAAAGATAAAAAAAGAAGACGGAGAAATGATAGGGCGCAACGATAAGTAAAAGAAGAAAGTGGATAAATGACCAGAGTTTATGACCGAAGCAAAAGACCACAATCACGGAAGCACAGGGACCCAAGTCATAAAAGGGTCGGTGTGCGTGGGAAGAGTAAAAGTGGGGACATGGTGGTAGGATACGCCCAGTAGCCAGGAGTGATCAGAAAGAAACGTATAATTATAAAACCTGAGCGAATGGTAAGGTGAGGGTATTTCGAAAATCGAATGAAGAAACCAATAGAATTCCCAGAGGGAGGGAATGTATAAAATAAGAAGAGGAATGCATAAAATAGTAAAAGATGAGAAAAATAGAGACTTCTAACTTCTGACTGAACGACTCTTGACGATAATGCTGATTTGATGGTCTAAGAGTGATGCTTGAATTAGACGATTTGTCGATATGCAAATGAAGTTACCTGAGGTCCGCCGACTACTACGATAACTGTGTAATGAAAAGAAAATAGAGTGGTCAAAGCTAATGTGCGTAGAGAGGCATGAATAGCGAGCTCCAATAGCGATTGTGAATGCAATGACCAGCAACGAAAATGTACCGAGCCCGAGTTGAACCAAGGCCTACCGGAGCGAATGCGCTACCCGAGCCCGCCGAAATCCAGTGAAGTGATGCCTAGGAACCTTCTCTTGAGACAGAAGTACTCCCGAAGCAAGCCCGACCAAGTCCGACAGCGCTAAATGTCAAATTACCAGCAGTGCCCATTAATCCCATCAAATAAAGACTTTTTACCATGTTTTTATTAACTTGCTTTCTTGTTTGTTTGTGTGTTTGTCCCTTACAAATCTTGCAATAGATTTTTAACTAACTTCCCGAATAGCTAGACATTTGAAACTTTTAGAATAGCTCAGAACACGATGACAATGGATTCTTTTAATACTTTAAGCCATCTTTAAACAGATTTGAATTCATTTTCAGTTAATTTTATTTTGTAAACTGGTGCAGCCATCTATCGGTCTGGACGGGAACGAAAAGCTAAACGCAAGTTAACTTCTAATTCATTTTCTTTCCAGTTGATGGGATAATTCATCAAAAATTTTTTAAAAAGTATTTATTAATACATAGCATTGTCAAGTTTATATGATTCAACAGAAAATTTAAAACCATGGTATATAAAAAGTTCTTTTTATCTTGTAATTATTATTTGTTGTACTCCGTAATAAAGAAAGAAATTTTACACCTTGGAGCATTTTTCTTTTTTAAAAAATAATATTTTAAAATTGCAAATAATATTTTAAAATAAAATTGCAAATAATAAAATTTCAAATATAAAAATGCAAATAATATTTTTAAATTTAAATTATTCGGGGAAGAATTTGGTATAGTGTGTTTTAAACGCTCATCAATTCCGTTGGTGGACAAATTTGTAAAATGAGCCCCGTTGCAAGGTGAAGAAAAGTTCAGGCTATCTGAAAATACCATTTTTAATTTGATTATCATTATTATGTAGCTGTCCATAGTAGACAAATTTTCTCCATAGGTTAACATTGAGGTGAGCGAATCCAATTGTGTTAGTACACAGCAGCCTTCATGATCAGTATAACTAAGAATCAACGTAGCAAATACCAAGACAAGGCTTCACCGGATAATTCACATTGTTTACACAAATTGTTAGTATTTAGTATGTAATCCACTGGCATAAATAAAACCTTGGAGTCTTTTCTCCATTGAATAAACTAGATTTTGAGTTGTTTCATTTGTTATTTTGGCCCATTCGCCTTTGGTTACTGACTCTAGCTTAATTGTGCCCGGGACTTATCCGATGCTGTGCGGAAATGTATTATTTTACAACATTTTGAAGGTAAACGTTATCGCGACATCAACAAAGGAATGGGGAAATGCTTTTTTATTGTTAGACATGTTATTAAATAGTTAAAATGCCCGTGAAACTGCAACCAATGTAGCGTGTCCAAGTTGCTCATAAAAGTTATCTGACATGACCAATAAACGACGAGTACCGAGGTACCACTGTATTTATGTTTTCATCATTCGAAATGTTTTAAAAAGTGTTAAATTTCACGGTAAAGTACCGAGGGAAAAGCCATCTATTAATCAGGATAACAGAAAAAGGAGCTTGTTCTTTTCAAAAACCCACGCAAGTAAACCTATTGATTTTTGGTAAAATGAATTACACTCATGTCCATAAATTAAGGATAATTCAGAATCACACGGAAATCGAACTCTAAAGTAAAAATTTCACCTGTAGAATTATCACACACATCTTCAAGAATAATATGCAAATTGCAGGAAGCCACCAGATGACGCCGATAGTACGTCACAATGACGAGACTGTAAGAGAGGGGTATATAAGGAATGGTGGCAAAGAAGTAAAATGATTCACAAGCGTTCTGTAAGCTTATCAATGCCATAACCGAATAGATATGACACAGAGGACGCATGTGGATGATTTTTTACGTGGTAGAATTATCGCCGCCTGGAATGCGGGCGGACTCAGATGGAAGTATCCGAGGAACTTGGAATTGCCCAAAGTGTCATCTCTAGGCTTTGGCAACGATTCCAAGATGATGAAAATGTCAGTAGACGTTACAGTACAGGTCGCCCCCGAGTTACAACGCCGAATGAAGACCGGTATTTGGCAGTAACTGCCAAAAGAATCAGGCGGAGCACAGCATCCGACCTGTCTCGTCAGCTATCTGCAGCCACGGGTACCACAGTTTCAAGGCAAACCGTGTACAGACGTTTGGGAAATATTGGTCTATATGCTCGCAGGCCTGTCAGATGTGTTTCTCTCGCGGCAACTCACTGTCGGCAGCGATTAGCCTGGAGCAGAGAACATGCAATGTGGACATCGTCACAGTGGGCCTGTGTGATGTTTTCTGACGAGTCCAGGTTTAGCTTGCAGTCTAATTTACGTCGGACTTTCATATGGAGAACGCCAGGTGCCCGTTACCATCAAGACAACATCATTGAACGACACCGTTACGGTGGTGCAGGATTGCTCGTTTGGGGTGGAACTATACTGGGCTCCAGAACAGATCCGCATGTTCAAATCGGAACTATGAACGGCCACATTTATCGGTACATCATTCTGGAACAACATATATGTTTGTTTAGGGGTGCCATGGGGGCAGAATTTGTGTTTATGGATGACAACGCCCGTCCTCACCGAGCAAACATCGTAAACGAATGCCTTCAATCTGAGGATATAACCCGTGTGGAATGGCCAGCATTCTCACCTGACTTGAATCCGATAGAGCATTTGTGGGACATGCTTGGTCGACGAGTTGCAGCCCGTCAACCACCTCCTTCATGTGTACCGGAACTTGGGAGAGCATTGCTTGCTGAGTGGAGTAATCTTCCCCAAGATCAGCTCGATAATTTGATACTCAGCATGCCTAGGCGTTGTACGGACTGTATTTCATCGCATGGGAGACATACAATGTATTTACCATCATACCAACCATGTAATATTAAGTTCTTGTAAAGGAGGTACTTTTTACAATTGCTCCAGGAAGCAAAAATCATAGTTTTTATGAATGGTATCATGCATACGCCATCTTTTTTGTTCTTTATTTTTTGTTTAATAAATGGGCTTTATGAATAAGTCACGTTCGTTTTGTTTCTAAATCTTTATTTACCGGAGCTGGCATTATCCTTAATTTATGGACATAAGTGTATTTACAGATGAGAACAAAATCAACCTTTTTGGCTCAGATGGCATTAAAACAATTAGGAGTCCTCCTGATACGGAGTATAAACCAAAGATCATTTCAACCCCAATTAAATAAGTTGGAGATCGAGTTATGCTATTGGGGCTGCATGTCATTCTATTCTGGAATTGGTAACTTACGCTTCATTAAAGGAAATATGAATACAAGGTAATATATTGACATTTTGCGGCAGGATTTACGGCCCAGAGCCTAAATTATGGGACTTGAAAATGTTATTTCCTGCAGGATAATGATCCAAAGAATATTGCTCATAATATTCGATAATTACTGCTATACAGTGTGTCACAAAAATAATGGTGATGTTTTAAATGGTTATAGCTTCGGAACAAAGCATTGTAGAGAGATGAAAAATACGTCAAATTGAAGATAAAATCTTCAAGTTTCTTACCTGTTCAGCAGACTTCGATGTGTGCTCCCTTAGTTGCCCTGTAGACGTCAAGACGATATTCAGTCTCTTCCCATACATGGCAGAGAACATCCGGGGTCATAGACGAAACAGCTTCAGTGATCCTTTCTTTCAAATGGTTCAGATTTCGAACATGAATGTAATACTCTTGTGCTTTTACATAACCCCAAAAATTGAAATCCGTGGGGGCCAGGTAATTCACCCTTCTCGTCCGACCCATCGCTGAGGAAATGTTTCATTGCGCATGATTGTGGGAAAATGTGGAGGAGGGAGCTCCGTCTAACTGGAGAATGGAATTTTCTGAAATTTTCTTGCGCTAGTCCTGGAGTCTGTTGGAGTCTACGCGTAAGCTTTCGCGCACAGCGCCGTCGTTCCGTTTGGGTCGTTCTGCCTCCTTCTTATCTCAAGGTTGGCTTGTGCGAGTGTCCTCCGGCAGAGCTTTTCCACGCATTCAAAATTCTTCAAAGCTGTTCCGTCTGTTCTGCCTGGAGCCAGTCTATGCCTCTTGTGATGTGGGGCTTGTCGTGGGGGCAGTGGCGTAGCGAGGGATAGGCAAGGGGGTCTATCATGCCCCGGGAGCCACTTGCACAGGGGCGCCAAATGGTCCTTTTCACTAATTCTATACATTATATTACTATATGTTTTTCGGAAAGGGGGGCGCCAAAAAGGTAGGGTGCCCCGGGCACCAGTTATGCTCGCTACGTCACTGGGTGGGGGGGACGCTTGTCTGGGTCGTTCGTGGGGTGGCTGCCTGCTGCGGGTCTATCAGCACCGTCGGGATTAACCCAGTGGGGCTTATGCCAGGTCGGGCCCGATGTGTGCTTTCTGGAAGTCTGGAAGCTTTCGCGCACATAAACTTGAAGTGTTTCTCTTTCATTTAACGTATTACTCATGTTTGCAACGTGATATGCTGTATATCTAAAACCACTTGAAACCCCACTATTATTTTACTGGCACACTGTATAGTATCAGAAGAAGATGAAGTATAGTTCTGCAGTGTACTGATATTAACTTTATTGAAAATTTATGGCACATTCTGGACTTAAAGGCTCAAAAGCAACATAAACTTGAAGAGTTTCTCTTTCATTTAACGTATGACTCATGTTTGCAACGTGATATGTTGTATATCTATAACCATTCGAAACCCCACTATTATTTTACGGACACACTGTATAGTATCAGAAGAAGATGAAGTATATTTCTCCAGTGTGCTGATATTAACTTTATTGAAAATTTATGACACATTCTGGACTTAAAGGCTCGAAAGCATCGCATTACTAGCACAGTTAGGCTAAAATCAAAAGTGAATGTGCCAAAATATGTAGCTACTGAAACAACTCAAAACCAAGTTTATTGTGTGGAAAAAAGACCTACAAATCATTACTGATACCAATGGATTCCATATTAAATGTTAATAATTTGTGTAAGCAACGGAAAATCGTAAGTGTGCAAATATTTTTTGGCTCTTTAAAATGTTATTTTTTCTTCTTTCGTCATAAGTCAAACATTATTTCACCCTTTCTTCTTCAACAAATAGTTTTTTTAATATTGAAAAACCTATTTTTTACATGTTTTTGTTAACTCGCTTTCTTGTTTGTGTGTTTGTGTGTTTGTCTCGTACAAATCTTGCAATCGATTTTTAACTAACTTCCCAACTAGCTAGACATTTGAAACTTTTAGAATAGCTCAGAACACGATGACAATGCATTATTTTAATACTTTTAGCCATCTTTAAGCAGATTTGAATTCATTTTCAGTTATTTTCAGTTAATTTTGTTTTGTAGACTAGTGCAGCCATCTATTGGCCGGGACGGGAACGGAAAGTTAAACGCAAGTTAACTTCCAATTAACTTCTTTTTCTTTCAAGTTGATGGGATAATTCATCAAAACAAATTTTAAAAAGTATTTATTAATACATAGAATTGTCAAGTTTCTATGATTCAACAGAAAATTTAAAAACATGGTATATAAAAAGTTCATTTTATCTTGTAACTAGGATTACTGGAAAGTTTCTATGGGTTGGTGAATATACATGTATTTATGGAGTGAGAGGAGTTTTAAGTAAGAAATAAGTTAGCAGGATAGAAGCTTAGTCTTTAACTCTTCAATAGACACAAAGACATAAGCGAGGGGGGTTGCAGTAGCGATTAAAAAAGATCTCGTGACACTTAGCGTGGTTGATTCGAATTTTCCATCGCGTGTGATAGTGTCAATATGACGTTGGATCCGATTTATTTTATAGTATAAAATCTGTCTTGAAAGATTATTATTTTCATTTATTATTCTGGTTTAATATATAATTTGAAACTTTTTGATTTTATTTATTTTTATCTTTTCGCTCGCTGTTTGCCAGCTAACCCTAACGTGGACGCCATATTCAGAGGGGTGATTCCACAAAGTGTAACAGCTTACAAATTGTTGGTTTTTTATTAATTAAAAATCAACGGTAATTAATTTCGATTTTTGAAGTTCTTCAGACCCTCGGCTGTTTTTAAAGACGCCTGTATGTAAAATTTCACGATCGTTGCTCCTAAACTGTGGATTTCTATACAATTACAGAGAGACAAACATTCATTTTTATATATTAGATTATGTTGTTTAATTTTGAAAAGCATCTATTTTCTTGCAGATATGTCGGAAATTCTCTGTGCAAATACTTTTTGCTGCCTTTGTATGTCAATCTAGCAACTGCCAGACTTTTATTCTGCAATTACTGCCTTTAGATTAGGAAACACGTAACACTTTTATGATATAAAAAAAGGTTTAATCAAGATAAAGAGTTACTTAAGACTGCAAGTTTTTTAATGACTGACCTCAAAAAATATAAATAAAATAACATAACGGCTGGAAATAGAAGTTCCGTCAGAATATTTCTCATGTGAGATTGCGCCCACGAGCTCTGGAATTTTCGAAAGAACTGCATGAAATAATTTATGTTTGTGCTTGTAAACGCTTTTATACGTGATAAGTAGAGACTTTTATTTTTGATAAATATATACAGCAAGGTCGCCATATAGAGAACTTCCATTTAACGGTGTCTTCTATTGAACAAACTTTACTGTGCTTTTATCTTAAACAAACATATACAGACCCGAATAAACAAATTTTACTTTGTTCTTCTTCTTTTTATATTTATCTATTATCAAACACAGATTTTATCTTAAATAAATATGTACAGCAGAGCCGTTTTTATCATTTTTTCCATCTATTTTTCTTTATGAACAATATAATAATTTCTTATGAACAACTAGCTGAAAACCCGCACTTCGCTACGGAGTACATTAAAATTAAATACAACGGTCAATATATGCAATTAATGCCAAAAAAAAATAAATATATATAATATATATATATATATATAATACAACGATCAATGTATGCCATTGATGTAAAAAGAAATATATATATATATTTATAAAAGAATCGTAAGACATATTTTTATAGACAAAATAATGTAGAAGAAAATATTCAAATTAAATCTAATAGGACATACTAAAGAATATAGTACAGTTAATATAGTACAGTTTGAGGAACATTTAATTTACTGTATTTTAATATTTTTTTGGATTATGCCCAATCGTCTGCCGCATTAGCAAGAAAAAGAATATTTTTTGTCTATTTCGTTGTCACGCACGTGACGATAAATTAATTTAAAGTACCAGGAAAAGAAATCACGTGATCAGCCTATTAAAGGCTGATCACGTGATTTCTATTTAACGGTGATTTCTATTAAATTAAATTCTAAAAATTAATCTTCAAAAATTCATGGAAAATCAGAAAAGAGAGGTAAAGATCATAGGACTATAGGACTATAGGAACAATTGGCTAACTGTGTTATGAGAGGTACAGATTCGAAAAAGATTTCATTTTAAAGGAATTTTTATGATCTTTCTCGTGATATAAATTTTATAACCCTCAAATTATTATTTGTAATTCAAACTTATAAAAAGTTACTAAAACAGCTTAAAAATTTCATTTTAAAAAATCTAAGGAGAATTTTTCAAAAATCTTTCTTATTGCACCCCTACACTATAAGAAGAATCGCCATGCAAAATTTCAGCCCTTTAGGTCCAGCAGTTTGGTCTGTGCGTTGTATGTCAGTGAGTCAGTCAGTTACGGAACTGTTATATATATATATATATATATATATATATATATATATATATGTATGTATGTATGTATGTATGTATGTAAGTTTAAATAAAAAATAAATTCAATTTATTTTTACCACTTGCGACTGCCGCACTTTTTCAATTTAAAACGCATGTAAACACAATTAAAATATGATTTGCGGATTTGCTCTTACATGTTTATTCATGTTCAGTTGATCGCATCCAAATTTCATATGAAAATTAACAATTTTTTTTTTAAGAATGTTTTGGCGTAACCTATCTCCAATTTTTATATGTCTACTGTATCTTTCTTTTACACTTTTTTTTTCAATGGTAGTCTCTGGAACCCGTGCAAAAAGAGAATATGCTGGGCGGTTTTAATGGGTTTTATATCGTTTAAAGTTTTATAAGATTAAAGTTATAATATTCACAGGGTTTGCTTACTATTTAGTTATTACCCATTACTTAATTACCCAGGTTCGTTTTAACCCCAGCATGTAAATACTGTAGAAAAGATTAGACACAACTTAAATGTTTTATATAAATGATGAGGACCAATATTTAAAAGTTAACAACAAATATTTATTACACACATAAACAATTAAATTACAGTATTAAAATCATTATTCAAATAACTACATGGATAATAAAAAATGTTCTAAAATGATTAATATTCTTTCAAATAACAAATTGGGTCCTCACCGGATAAAACAAGGTATGTATCATTTACGGGATTTTAATTTAAATTTAAATCTTAAAATAGTACTGTCAACAGGCAACAGAAATGTAGAGACTGACTTACCCCAAATTCGGATAGCTAAGATGACATCATTGGGATAGTGGCAGGGTGGACTCGAGAGTCCACCACAGGGCAAGCCCGTAGGCTATTCGCCCTCTGCACACCTTAATCCTCTGCACACTCTTTCTCTCTAACTCTCTGAAAACTTTTTTTTCTCCATCTCTGTATCATTTCTACCCCTTAATATTTATCTCAACTTTTTGCATACATGTTTTCACCTTCCAATCACAATATTTTCTTCTCCACATAAACTCCACCTACGTCTTAAAACCTTTTTCTAGTGGCCCTAATATTCTCTTTTATTAAAATCACACTTCTCATTGGACCTATACTTATTTCACATTTTCATATTCTTTCACATTTTTCCCCTGTTCCTTTCTACATTTTTCTTATATTTTATTTTCTAACACCTGATCAGTTTTATAACATTTTTTCCTGACCATGATCCGACAATACTGCTATTGTTGCGTTAATTTCAATATAATCCTTTCAATTCCTATTCCTTATTCTAAAGGGGCTTTTTCGACTGACCCTCGTCCAACGAAACTCTTTTATCATGGAGGCCTTTTAACTAACCGCGATCTAATCTTACTACTAAGCCTTTTCATATGGGGGGGGGCTTTATATGGGAGCGGCGGCTATTTCCAAACCTTCCCCTCTCTACCATAAATATATTTTTATTGCGTACGTTTCCCTTTTCTAACAATCTTTTAAACTTATGTAAAAGGCCTTTTCTTATGCTGACTTTTTCTTATCCTTTCACTACGTTTTACAATGCATAAAGAATCTTGAAATGCCTTGTAGCTTTTAACAAATCTGCGAAAAACTTTTGCTGGCTTAAAGAGCTAGCAAATAGACTGTATTCTTTTTTTATTACATGAACACAGTAAGAAATTAATGAATAACTGTTATTTAGTTAAAGTATAAAGTAAAGTGCATGGCGATTCTTCTTATAGTGAAGGAGTGCACTAAGAAAGATTTTTGAAAAATTCTTCTTAGATTTTTTTAAATTAAATTTTTAAGCGGTGTTTGTAACATTCTTTAAAGTTTGCATTTACAATCATAATCTGGGGGTTACAAAATTTACATCACGAGAAAGATCATAAAAATTCCTTTAAAATAAAATCTTTTTCGAATCTTTACCTCCATTTTCTGAGTTTTGGTGAATTTTTAAAGATTGATTTTTAGAATTTAATTTATTCAATACTGATCACGTGGTTTCTTTTCTTTTTGTGATACTTTAAATTAATTTTGCGTCACGTGCATAACAACGAAATAATTTGGCAAAAAAAATATCTTTTTCCTTTCTAATGAGGCAGACGATTGGACATTATCCAAAAAAATATTAAAATACAGTAAAAGAAATGTTCCTCAAACTGTACTATATTCTTTAGTATGTTCTATTAGATTCAATATGAATATTTTCATCTACATTATTTTGTCTATAAAAATATCCGTTACAATTTTTTTATAATATTTTTTTGGCATTAATTACATACATTGACCGTTGTATTTAATTTAAATGTACTCCGTAGGTAATTTATATTTAATTTATATTTAATTCCATATTTAAATGTAGCGAGGCACTGGTATTCATCTAGTAATTAGTATAATTTCTAAGTATTATTCACGAGACATTTAATTATTTAAAAAATTAAATTTATATTTAATAGTTATTTTTCACTGAAGTTAGTGTAATTTACATTTGCTAAAATTATTTTTACAAGGTAAGTTCAAAATACTCCTTCTCAAGGCAATCAATCTACTTCCTGTATATATTTATTTACATGGACGCCGAGTTACCGATCGATATGTTTACTTTCCTGAACTTATACCGGCGAAAGTGCGCACTTATCTACGAAACAAGAACGAGTGCCGTCCCTCCCCTCCTCCAGTTAAGAGGCCCTCTCGAGTTTCATTCACAAGAGAGAGCCACTCAACGCGGAGAATGAGTCTTTCTTTATCCCTGTCTGTAGTCATATGATATTAGTCCGGTATAAAAAAGCGAAAAAAACCACGAGGTATGAGAGGCAGATGCCCTCTGCGTCACTCCACAGTCGGATCGAATTAAACCTGCTAGACCTCAAGGTTGCTGTTTATCATGTTTACGTAACTTTTTTCGTTTGGCTTGTCCTTGAGTGGAAAAGCGGGCCGTCACGAGGTTTCGGGCAGCAGGAATCTGCATTTTTTTCTGATCCCGTAAAAATTTTCACTTCGCTCGAGATGAACAGCTCGGAAGAGGCAGAGGTGAGAGATGCGTCCAGTTTCAGCAGGCAGGGCGTTCTCACGAAGAAAGATGTCTACAAGTGGAGCATCCAGGCCTCGCTGGTGTCGAAAGGCGAGGCGCGGAGCGACATGTTCACTTTCGGGCCTGCCCGGAACTCCAAATTCTGCCTCATGCTGGCCATGGACCCTGATAAATCGGACTTCTTGCTCAATCAGTTCGGAGTGTGTCTTTACAGGACATCGCTGAATGCAGCCGAGGATATTGCCGTCAAGGTGTCCTTTGCTCTGCTGGACACCAGGGACCGACTGCATTACGCGTGTGAAAAGGTCATGAGAGACTCCGACAGAGTCTATGCGACTTTCGACACCAGCATATTTGACAAACACCGGCAGATATTCCTCCCCAAGGGCACGCTGTCGATCCACTGTGCCCTGGATGTGGAGGAAATTTTGTCCGAGGACACGCAAGATTCGAAGGATCTAAAGAGGGTTATGTCGCATGAAGATTCGGATGGGTCGAAAGACCTGGTGACGGACTTGGCATCGCTCCTCGAGAGTGTGAAATTCTGTGACATCACGCTGTGCGCCGGTGGCAAGGAATTCCAAGCTCACCGGTCGATCCTTGCGGCACGTTCGCCGGTGTTCGCCGCCATGTTCGAACACGACACGCTGGAGAAAATGGAAAATCGCGTGAACATAGAAGATGTCGACAGCGAGGTCCTGCACCAGCTGCTTCGGTACATGTACACGGGTGGCACGGACGAGCCGACCCCGCTTACAACCTTGTCGCTCCTCGCAGCGGCGGACAAGTACTCCTTGCCCAAGTTAAAGAAAATGTGCTCCAATTTCTTGTGTTCCAATATATCGACGGAGATGGCGCTGGGTGTATTGACCGTGGCAAATCTGCACCAGGATGAGGACCTTAAGGAGGCCGCCATACAGATGGTTTTAAACAATGCCGTTCAGGTTTTAAAAACCGATGACTGGATAAGCTTTCTAAAAGACTATTCGGAACTGGCGAATTGTATTATATTGCGCTTAGCTATGCAGAAGTGAAATGATGAATTGCAGTATTCTGTAATTCTAGATATCTGTGTTTGTTCGCTGTTTACAAATAAATAATATGATTTTAAGCTTTCGACAAAGGAATTCATACTACAACAGCATTAATTATCAACCTTATAGGTTCATGATGCATGTAGGAGATAATGATCAAGTTATGTGTATAAACCAATAAATTAGTATGAATAATATTCTTAATGCTACGTAAGTAAAGAACGACTATATTGACTCCATATGACATAGATATGTCAATCAAATATCATAACAAATTATGATTTAAGCAGGGCAATAGGTAATAAGGAGAATGTGTGTCCCTGTGCAATCTCTTAATTGGCTTCTCTCCGCAATTTCTGGTGAATAGATTGAGTCCTTTTTACCAACATTTTTGGATATTACACATGTGTCTGTCCCCCCCCCCCGTACCTTTAGAGGGGGGTCTAGCACCTCCCTCTTAACCCCTCGTCACCACGTCTCTAAGATATACCTTGAACTTTCGCACATCTGGACTAATTAATGCATGAAAACCTGGATAGTTTAAAAAATAGATAAGTGTCTGCTTATGATGCAACAAATAATTTTCGGTTTATATATGAAAGATGGCCAGTTCAATGGTCAAAACATTTTATTTATAAGTTTTGTAATGCTTATTAGCGTACGCGTAAAAATGTTTTTGCTCAATATTAAAGCCATAATCTTTTAAAATGTACCAAGAATATTTCGTTTATCATAATAAAGGCATCTTTAAATTTAAAAATAAATATTTATATTAAATTTTATAATATATTTTATGACATTTAAAACATATTTTCTTTATCTAGAGAATATCATCAAAGAAGTAAATATTGAAACTAGTAAATATTTGTGTTACTAGTTGTGTTACTAGTTTGAATATCATATTAAAGCCATAATTTTTTAAAAGATACCAAGAATAATTCGTTTCTTGTAATAAAGGTATCATAAAAAATAAAGGTATCTTTTAAATTTAAAAATAAATATTTAAATTTTATAATTTATTTTATGACATTTAAAACATATTTTCTTTTCCTAGAAAGTATCATCAAAGATGTGAGTATTCAAACTAGTCAATATTTGTGTCACTAGTTTGAATATTATATTAAAGCCATAATTTTTTAAAGATACCAGGAATAGTTTGTTTCTCGTAATAAAGGTATCTTTAAATTTAAAAATGAATATTTATATTAAATTTTATAATATATTTTATGACATTGAAAACATGTTTTCTTTACCTAGAGAGTATCATCAAAGGTGTGAATATTCAAACTAGTAAATATTTGTGTTACTAGTTTGAATATTGTTAGTTTGAACTATTGTGTTGCTATTTTGAATATTATATTAAAGCCATAATTTTTTAAAGATACCAAGAATAGTTCGTTTCTTGTAATAAAGGTACCTTTTGAATTTAAAAGTAAATATTTATATTAAATTTTATAATTTATTTTACGACATTTAAAAAATATTTTCTTTTCCTAGAAAGTATCATCAAAGATGTGCATATTCAAACTAGTAAATATTTATGTCACTAGTTTGAATATTACAAGTTTGAACTATTGCGTTGCTAGTTCGAATATTATATTAAAGCCATAATTTTTTAAAGATACCAGAAATAGTTTGTTTCTCAATATAAAGGTATCTTTAAATTTAAAAATGAATATTTATATTAAGTTTTATAATTTATTTTATGGCATTTAAAACATACTTTCTTTACCAAGAGAGTATCATCAAAGATATGAATATTCAAACTGATAAATATTTGTGCCCTAAAATAGTAAATGATAGTTTTTAAATACACAATGAAATTTTTAAGATTTGAGTTGCCATTTACGATTTTATCGTTAGCCACTAGCGTCTTGGATATAGTTTTTGCATTTTATAAAGAAATGTGTGTTTGGAGTCTTATATTAGATCAAACTTTTACAATTTATTTTTCATAAAGTGAAGTTAATAAAGCGTAATAAATTACGCGAATTTTTTTTAGCAAAAGAACACATTGAAAGTCTATAAGTGTCTTATATCAGTAGAGCGCAAACTGGGGGTCCCGATTGGGGGGGGGGGTCATCATGAAAAAACTTGAGGGGTCGCGGATAGTTTGAAGAAAATGTATGTCGTATTGAATCATCTATTTTTTAAAAATGCTTTAAATTTTCTAAAATTACATATTTTTTTTTATATGTTAAAACATGATATGACTTTGTTAAATAAGGTGTCAAACATTTTTACCAAAAACAATTGCAGATGGTAAGCGAGACATTTTTTTATTGTTATTATGTAAAATAGATATATACCCAAAATATACAGTTTTTTTTTTTTTTTTTTTTTTTTTTTTTTTTTTTTTTTTTTAAAGTTTGTCGCTACCAAAAAATTTTCATTGTGGGTATAAAATTTGTATAAGCGTAAATCTTAACACGCATGTTTACTATAGCATGTAATATGCAACTACGATTTAATTACGCTTTCAGCTTTTTAATTATTTGCAATTTTTAAATTGTGATGGAAATACCATGCATTGCTATGGAAGAAACCTCTTTACAACGACCACCTTTCAAACGGTCTTTCTTTTTTCGGTACCATGACTCAGGGTGCCGAATTATGAATATTGAATTTGCATTACAAATTTTTTTATCCGTTCAACGCCCAAGATTAAATCCTGGGTCCGCCACTTTATATATATATATATATATAAATAGATATTGCATTATGAATATTGAATTTGCATTACAAATATTTTTATCCGTTCATCTCGGCCCCCAAAATTAAATCCTGGTTGCGCCACTATATATATATATATATATATATATATATATATATATATATATATATATATATATACACGTATATATATAAATGAAATAAACATCGGCTCATTTTAAATTTAAACTCATTTAGTATTAGGTCTATGATTATATAATTTTAGGCTATGAAAAAAAAAGTACGCCGGGCCTTTTTTTTTTGGGGGGGGGGGGCAATTGCCCATATTGCCTCCCCCCCCCCCCCCCCCCTTGGAGCCGCCATTGCCATGACTGGCCGCCATAGACAAGTTTCCCTGTATAAGATTAGTACTGCCCTTGAATTGCTTCAACGTGAACCTGTTGAGTAAGCGTGGCAATTAAGATATCCTTTCACTCTTTCGCCTCTTTGTAGCATTTGTGGTGCAGTCAGTATAGCGTGAGACCCCACGTTCTAGGATTCGGTGTCTGGACTGGGCAATTTTCGTCAATTAAGATACATCCGTTCTTATTATTCTTGTTGTTTTGTCTGTGAGGCATGTTATTTCCTTTTTGAGCACTAGAGTTGAGCTGTTGACACTTTGACAGATTTGCGTGTCTGCCCTTTTTCGAGTTCTTCAGAATTCCCAATGAAACAAGTAATATAGGAATGGCTTGGCGGCATTTAACAGAGGGTGAAAAAATTATGAATTTAATCAGTAATACATTGGTACATACAGTAAAACTTCGTTTATCCGGCCCTTGTTGATCCGGATCTCCGGATAATCCGCATCAGATTTGTAGACATTATTTCTGCCCTGATAAGTTAAAAGGCCCTAACTCCTACTTTTTTCTAAATTCTTTGTTGTAGCTTTCTCGAATCGATCTAAAAAATGCCCCTTTTTATGACATTAGAAAGCCCTAAATCCAATTCATTGATGAGTTATATTGAAATTTATATTGGCCCTAACTCCAGTTTGAGGTCATTTTCGATAAAAGAAGGCCCTACGTAACAAACAAGTAACAGTTGGAGTTAGGTATTTTTAACTTATCAATTCATATTTATATTTAATGTTCACATTAGATAATAATTTTTAACTATGATAGCGAGAACATAACTACAAGTACGCCAAATATTCGCTTTTCAGTTTGATTCAATGTACAATTCCTGCATTGATTGTACAATAAATTATGGTAATAAAATGCGTCTTGTTGAGTTTAAGAAAGCTTTGCTAGACTTACCATTTCTTTGTTAAGAAATGATGTGAAAAGTTTTTTTAATATTTTTTAATATCTTGTAAACAATACTATGCAATTTTGTTACAAAACATAGTTTTTTATCGTAATAAACGGTAAGTCTGCTTAGTTAGATATTGTATTGTCTGCTTATAAGATTTTGTTTTGCTTATTACCCGGATTTTCGATTATCCGGATTGCCTATGGTCCCAGTTAGTCCGGATAAACGAGGTTTTACTGTACTGTAAGGGGAGTGGTCACTTTTACGTACCTTTAAAAGTGTCATTTTTACCATGCTTTTATTAACTTGCTTTCTTGTTTGTGTGTGTGTGTGTGTGTGTGTGTTTGTGTTTGTCCAGTACAAATCTTGCAATTGATTTTTAACTAACTTCCCGACTAGCTAGACATTTGAAACTTTTAGAATAGCTCAGAACACGATGACAATGCATTTTTTTAATACTTTTAGCCATCTTTAAGCAGAATTAAATTCATTTTCAGTTATTTTCAGTTAATTTTCTTTTGTAGACTGGTGCAGCCATCTATTGGCCGGAACGGGAACGAAAAGTTATATCCAATTAACTTCATTTTCTTTCAAGTTGATGGGGTAATTCATCAAAAAAATTTTTAAAAAGTATTTATTAATATATAGAATTGTGAAGTTTATATGATTCAAAAGAAAATTTAAAAACATGGTATATAAAAAGTTCTTTTTATCTTGTAATTATTAGACCTATGTTCGATTGTATGTACTACTCATGATTTTTTCTTGATTTACATGAATTTTTTTTTAGTAACTGCCTATAATACTATTTATCATACATGCAATATTTCAAGGTAATTAAAAAAAATAATTATTTTTTATGCATAAAAAGGGAATAATTTTTTTAAATCGAACATTCTGCAGTCAACTACTATGAGCATTCTGCCAAAATAAATTATTAAGGTACAGTAATAATTGTTTACTATATGTGATAACAATACTTCAGGCAACAAAATACACCAACATTTTTTAACCTTAACATATTTTAATTTTTTAAAGAATTTTTTATAAGCTATTACTTAGTCATTTTTGAAATTTCTAATTAAAAAGAGCACGTACTAAATTTTTTTAATATCTATATATATATAAAACAGTTCTGTAACTGACTGACTGACTCACTCACTCACTGACATACAAAGCACAGACCAAACCGCTGGATCTAAAGGGCTGAAATTTTGCATGGCGATTCTTCTTATAGTGTAGGGGTGCACTAAGAAAGATTTTTGAAAAATTCTTAGATTTTTTAAAATTAAATTTTTAAGCTGTTTTAGTAACTTTTTTTAAGTTTGCATTTAAAATAATAATTTCGGGGTTATAAAATTTATATCACGAGAAAGATCGTAAAAATTCCTTTAAAATGAGATCTTTTTCGAATCTTTACCTCCATTTTCTGATTTTATCTGAATTTTTAAAGATTAATTTTTAGAATTTAATGTATTAAATGCTGATCACGTGATTTCTTTTTCTGGTACTTTAAATAAATTTATCGTCACATGCATAACAACTAAATAGACAAAAAAAAATTTCTTCCTAATGCGGCAGACGATTGGACATTATCCCAAAAAATATTAAAATGCAGTAAAAGATATTATGTTCCTCAAACTGTACTATATTCTTTAATATTTTCTATTTATTTTGACTATAAAAATATCCCTTACGATTATATTATAAATATATTTTTTTGTTTTTTTACATCAATTGTATGCATTGATCATCGTATTTATTATATATATATATATATATATATATATATATATATATATTGGCATTAATTGCATACATTGACCGTTGTATTTAATTTGAAGTAAATAAATTTATCGTCACGTGCATAACAACTAAATAGACAAAAAAAATTAGTACGAGTAGCGAAGTACGAGTTTTCAGCTAGTATTTTATAATAATGTTGGATATTGTTGACTGAAGTATTGTAATAACGTATAGTAAAGAATTATTACTGTACTTTAATAATTTATTTCGACAGAATGCGCACAGTAGTTGACTGCAAAATGTTCGATTTTTAAAAAAATATCCACTTTTTATGCATAAAAAATAATTTTATTTTTTTAAAGTTACCTTGAAATATTGCATATATAAAAAATAGTATTATAGGCAGTTACTCAGAAAATTTCATGTACATCAAGCAAAAATCATGAGTAGTACATGCAATCGAACATAGGTCTAAAAATGATACTTTTAGAGGTATTTAAAAGTGACCACTCCCCTTAAAATCTCGGACCGAGTATTTTATAGTTTGCCCTTTTTATGCTTTTATTTAATATTTAATTAATTTTTTATCTACTAGACCAGAAGTGCGCAAACTGTGAGTCGTGAAAAAAATGGGGATATTCGCGGAGAGTCTGAAGTAAATTTATATCATACTGAGTTCCTTCCCTTGAGGGGTCGTGAGATCTCTTAATTGAAAATCATGCTTTACTTTTTCCATCTTTACATAGTTTTAATATCTTTATTTATATTTTTACTAGCTGAAAACCCGCGCTTCGCTACGGAGTACATTCAAATTAAATACAACGGTCAATGTATGCAATTAATGCCAAAAAAAATAAATATATATATCTATACTAATATATAAAGAGAGAGGGGATTTTGTACGTGGAGGGTAATCTTCAGAACCACTGTACCTATTTGAAAAATTCTTTCACTGTTTGAAAGGTACATTATTCCAGATGGACATAGGCTATATATTATGTATATCTAATCAGTAGAAATAAAGTTAGGGGCTTAATCCTAAAAATCTCCAGTGTTACCGCTACTGTCCTCTACCGCTTTTTCTGGCGAAGTCTTCAACGATCCTTAGCGTGGTGCTATCTATACTAATATATAAAGAGAGAGGGGATTTTGTACGTGGAGGGAAATCTTCAGAACCACTGTACCTATTTGAAAAAATCTTTCACTGTTTGAAAGGTACATTATTCCAGATCGACATAGGCTATATATTATGTATATCTAATCAGTAGTGTTGTGAAGCCGAGAATTACAACTCCAAAATGGGAAGCCGTATCGGAACAAGTGGTAGCAAATTAGCGAATAGTTAAGCCAGTCAAAAAGGTGAAACATGAAATGCGTTGTGTACTAAATTAAGTTACAGAATTAACTTCAAGTAACTAAGCGACATGAAGGATAACCCAGATAGGTTGTCTCAGGTAACATAGATTAAGTAGAATATTTACTTTAGGTTAACAGCACTTAGCTTAGCAAGAAAAATACTTAACCCTACATATAGCCTGACCCACGTGCTAAGCATATTACAATACTCAAATTATTCATACCTAGGAAACATTATCTACTACAGTAAATTAAATTACAGACAAGGGGTTTAAGGAGCAAATAAGAA
>OU015503.1:5345935-5355935 GCA_907164885.2 Dolomedes plantarius
TGTTTTATATTTGTACTAGCTGAAAACCCGTTCTTCGCTACGGAGTACATTCAAATTAAATACAACGGTCAATGTATGCAATTAATGCCAAATATATGTGTAAATATATTTATAATAAATACAACGATCAATGTATGTAATTGATGCAAAAAAACGAAAAAATATATTTATAAAAAATAGTAACGGATATTTTTATAGACAAAATAGTGTAGAAGAAAATATTCAAATTAAATCTAACAGAACATACTAAATAATATAGTACAGTTAATATAGTACAGTTTGAGGAACATTTCTTTTACTGTATGTTAATATTTTTTGGATATTGTCCAATCATCTGCCGCATTAGGAAGAAAAAAAAATTGTCTATTTCGTTGTTATGCACGTGATGCAAAATTAAAAGAAAAGAAACCACGTGATCAGCATGTAATAAATTAAATTCTAAAAATTAATCTTTAAAAATTCACCAAAAATCAGAAAATGGAGGTAAAGATTCGAAAAAGATTTCATTTTAAAGGAATTTTTATGATCTTTCTCGTGATATAAATTTTGTAACCCTCGAATTATTATTTTAAATGCAAACTTTAAAGAATATTAAAAAAACAGATTAAAAATTTAATTTTAAAAAATCTAAGAAGAATTTTTCAAAAATCTCTCTTAGTGCACACCTACACTATAAGAAGAATCGCCATGCAAAATTTCAGCCCTTTAGGTCCAGCGGTTTAGTCTGTGCTTTGTATGTCAGTGAGTCAGTTACGGAAATGTTTTATATATATAGATTATTGAATCCATCTCTGATATTACGTAACAAATATCAAAATTCTGGGATGGTTTTGTAAGAGAGAGATATATACAAATTGAATCACGATCCAATAGAAATAATAAACTAAACTTAAATTCTTCGTCCTAAACTTAAATTCTGTCAGTAATTGTCTGAATTCCACCAAAGAGTATATTTAATTTGAAAAATGAATTCCCCCCCCCCACCCCCTTAAAAAAAGGTTTTCTGTCTTAAAACCTAGAGTAGTAATGTGAAAGAGTTAGAGTAAAATATCAGGAAGGTATTCTACTCTATTTATAAATAAATTAATCTTTACAAAAATTAAATTATACAGTTTAAAAATAGGCACCTTTTTTATGCTTTAAATCTGCAGGATTTATCATTAATGGCTTCAGATTCTGATTCCTTTGCAAAAATATTTTCTAAATATATTATAGACAAATTGTTTAAAAGCGTGTTTGTCAAAGAATGTCCGCAATAGTTTTCAACATGCTTAAGTAATTAACACAAAAAAAATAAATAAAAGATCGTCCACTAGCTTTACTAAAAGACAGTGTAAAATATAATTAACTGATTAAAATAGTTTCTACATTTAGAGAAGTTGATAGAAGTTCAGGATTAAGAATCAATCTGTGGATTTCATCTCATCAATTGAGTATGAAGACATAATATTTCTTATACAGTTTTTTGTTTATTTATTTCTGTATAAGGATTAACAGTTTTTTGCAATGAAAGGAATTTTATAAACATTGTTTCAGTTCGAGGAAAAACTTTTTCTTGCTTTATTAAAATTTTAGGTGTTTCCTTAAGAAGTAGGGTAAATTTTTCTCAAGTCATATTTTAAGTTGATTTAATCCGATTTGTTTTCTGTTGAACTTCTTGAGGTCATGTTTTCTTTATATGTAAGATTTGTGCTAAGCAACGATGCTATCGGACTGCCTGCATACGAAACAATGACTCGATACCTAGTATTTCCATTTTGAAGAACTCCGACTTGATCTATCTCCAGCCAACGTTGTAAATTTCTTTCATTCGGAATTTTTTAATGTTTCTTAACAACTGGATACACTTTAAAGAGGTATCTCTTTCACGTTTTCACTTTAACATCATTTTCATTTAAACCCAACTTCATTTAAAATCTATATTTCCTTTAAAACTAATACGTAGCAATTTTTGTAAAGAAAGAACTTTCTTTCCTCGGATGTAAAAATCGAAAATCTTTTGATGTTTCTCAGTAACTAAATACACTTCAAAGCGTCCTCTTTCAGGCGTTTATTTTAACGTTATTTGCATTTAAATCCAACTTTATTTAGAATCTATATTTCCTTTAAAACCAATAGCAATTTTTGTAAAGAAAGAACTTTCTTTCATCGGATGTAAAAATTGAAAATCTTTTTATGTTTCTCAGTAACTAAATACACTTCAAAGCGTCCTCTTTCAGGCGTTTATTTTAACGTTATTTTCATTTAAATCCAACTTTATTTAGAATCTATACTTCCTTTAAAACTAATAACAATTTTTGTAATGAAAGAACTTTCTCTCCTTGGATGTAAAAATCGAAAATCTTTTGATATTTCTCAATAACTAATTAGACTTCAAACGGATATCGCTTCCAGGCTTTTGTTTTAACATCGTTGTCAATTAAATCCAACTTTATTTAGGATTTATTTTTCCTTGAAAACTAATAGCAATTTCTGTAAGGAAAGAACTATCTTTCCTCGAATGCGAAAATGGGATTTTTTTCGGCTCAGTAACATCGCAGGGAATATCTTGATAGCCTTCAACAAAAATTCTTCACGATCGTCGACCTCCTGACCGTAATTAGACAAATTCGGTATGTAGATTGAGTGACAAGAATTATAATGTCGCTGTTTTCTACATCTCGATCACAGAATTTAATAACATTGACCAAAATCACCTTCGTTCAACTTCGAATGGTTTTTGTTTGTGTTGAAACAGCCTTAACCATATCAACAACACGCCAAAAAAAGAAAAAAGGAAAAATAAGAATATTTAACGGTAATACGAATATCGAATAGTCCAAAAAGATCCCAAAACATTCAGCCGTAACTTAAACTTGAAGATCAATTTAACCCGTCATTCTATCTTAGTCTTAAATTCATCTAATACACCTAAACGCGTCCTTCGCGGTCGAACTGAGCAATTCAAGAAGAGTTTTGTAACGTAAAACTATGTCTCATTTATAGTGATTATTTTTTTCCGGAAGTTTGCAAATTAATATACAACCGTGAAACGATTTTTTATTAAAGACAGCATTAAAATTGTAAAACACACATGTTTAAACTAGCTGAAAACCCGTACTTCGCTACGGAGTACATTCAAATTAAACACAACGGTCAATGAATGCAATTAATGCCAAAAATATGCATAAATATATTTATAATAAATACAACGATCAATGTATGCAATTGATGTAAAAAAAAAAAGAAAAAATATATTTATGAAAAAAATCGTAACGGATATTTTTATAAACAAAATAATGTAGAATAAAATATTCAAATTAAATCTAATAGAACATACTAAAGAATATAGTACAGTTAATATAGTACAGTTTTAGGAACATATCTTTTACTGTATTTTTATATTATTTTGGATAATGTCCAATCGTCTGCCGCATTAGCAAGAAAAGACAAATAATTTTTTTGTCTATTTAGTTGTTAACCACGTGACGATAAATTTATTTAAAGTGCCAGAAAAAGAAATCACGTGATCAGCATTTAATAAATTAAATTCTAGAAATAAATCTTTAAAAATTCACCAAAAATCAGAAAATTGGGGTTAAGATTCGAAAAATATTTCATTTTAAAGGAATTTTTATGATCTTTCTCGTGATATAAATTTTATAACCCTCAAATAATTATTTTAAATGCAAACTTAAAAAAAAGTTATTAAAACAGCTTAAAAATTTAATTTTAAAAAAATCTAAGAATTTTTCAAAAATCTTTCGTAGTGCACCCCTACACTACAGTGTTGGAAATTGATTTATGAAAACATGATTTTTTAACAAAAACTTCTTTAATATTCATTAAAAATGAATGAAATTTTGTACATTATACATGCTATGTATAACAAATGATTTACAAAAATAAAATTTCATACATAATAATATACAAAACATAAGGTAAAAAATTATATTTTCGTAACATATAAACATGGAAATTGATTTATGAAATATCACATTTCATTGGCTATTCTGAAGTAGTGTGACAAAAATTTGCATAAAACAAAGTAACGTGACATTCGCAGTAGACATAAAATGCGTTTTTTATTGGAAGCAATATGTTTCAGTCATACTTTTCACGATGGGTAAACGAAAGGTCTTGCTTGAGGACGAAAGAGCCAAAAACGATGCATATCTAGAATGTGGAATATTTGTTCCGGAAATTAGTAAATTAATTAAAATTTTAGTTGGTGTGATATATAACTATCGAAAAGATTCAGCAAATTATGGCAAAAATTTTAACAAAAAAGGTAATCACTTTTAACTATGAAATATCACATTTCATTGGCTATTCTGAAGTAATGTGACAAAAATTTGCTTAAAACAAAGTAACGTGACATTCGCAGTAGACATAAAATGCGTTTTTTATTGGAAGCAATATGTTTCAGTCATACTTTTCACGATGGGTAAACGAAAGGTCTTGCTTGAGGACGAAAGAGCCAAAAACGATGCATATCTAGAATGTGGAATATTTGTTCCGGAAATTAGTAAATTAATTAAAATTTTAGTTGGTGTGATATATAACTATCGAAAAGATTCAGCAAATTATGGCAAAAATTTTAACAAAAAAGGTAATCACTTTTAACTATGAAATATCACATTTCATTGGCTATTCTGAAGTAATGTGACAAAAATTTGCTTAAAACAAAGTAACGTGACATTCGTAGTAGACATAAAATGCGTTTTTTATTGGAAGCAATTTGTTTCAGTCATACTTTTCACGATGGGTAAACGAAAGGTCTTGCTTGAGGACGAAAGAGCCAAAAACGATGCATATCTAGAATGTGGAATATTTGTTCCGGAAATTAGTAAATTAATTAAAATTTTAGTTGGTGTAATATATAACCATCGAAAAGATTCAGCAAATTATGGCAAAAATTTTAACAAAAAAGGTAATCACGTTTAACTAAGATGGGGAAAAGGAGGATTCTTCAACTTCTATCAAAAACCGGCCACAGTTAAAAGCAGATTTGTGCAGATCAATCCCTTTCTGTCACTTCTAGAAGAGTTAGGCAAATTTTACATTCTTCATGGAGCTTGAGATGGTCGAAGATGAAGTCTGGAAAGATACTTCTGCGTCACAAGCAGATGCGTTTTCAGTATTGCGACAAGTACATGGCAATGGGCGACAATTGGAAGAAGGACATTTTCTCCGATAAAGAGAAATTTAATTTGGATGACCCCGATGGTTTGAAGTATTACTGGGAGGACCTCCGAAAAGATCCAAAATCTACATTCAGCAGAAATTTTGGTGTCGGAATTTTGATGATTTGCGCAGCGATTGCTTATGATGGCAGAAGTGAAATTGTATTTTTAAATGGTCGCCAGAATTCATTTGATTACAGCTCAGTTTTTAAAAATTCCTTTCTTCCATTTGCATGACATTATTATAGTTTAGATCACATCTCCATGCAAGACAGTGCAAGTATTCACACTTCAAATGCAATGAAATATTGGTCTGACAAACAAGATATTGATCTTTTAGATCATCCACCTAATAGTCCTGATTTGAACCCCATCGAAAATGTTTGGGGACAGCTTGTTCGAAAAGTTTATGCAGATTGGATGCAGTACACATCCCTTGTAGAATTGACAGCTTCAATCTGTCAAAACTGGAAACTAATTCAAAAAAAGTACATTCAAATCTTGTTTTATCAATGCCATCTAGAATAAAAGCAACTTTGATGAACAAAGGCGGCTTTACTATCTATTAATGTGAATGAAATGTGTTATTTCATAAATCAATTTCCATGTCTATATCAAAATCTAATTTTTGACCTTATGCTTTCGTTTATTATTATGTATAAAATTTTATTTTTGAAATTCATTTGTTATACATGGCATGTATAATGTATGAAAATTCATTCATTTTTAATGAATATTAAAGAGGTTTTTGTTAAAAAACCATGATTTCATAAATCAATTTCCAACACTGTATAAGAAGAATCGCCATGCAAAATTTCAGCCCTTTAGGTCCAGCGGTTTGGTCTGTGCGTTGTATGCCAGTCAGTTACGGAACTGTTTTATATATAGAGATTATTAAAAATTATTTGAGCTGCACTAAAACACGTTTTTCGAGGGATATATTTTAAATGGATTTATTGTATTGTAGTTTGTTGATTCATAGTATTTAAGTGTGTCAAATATCGATTAAACACTAGGATTCTTGTATAGAATAGTCCCTAATCTATCAAAGCGTTGGAACCGCTGGAATATAGAAATAAATCCAGTTTTGAACTGAAGAATACATGCAAATAGATACTGTTAATCTGATGTGTGAAACAACTGAAAACAAGCAGGTGTTGTTATGCGAATGACGAGAAAAATAAATACTTAAACAGAAAGAAAAACCATGTAACTGGCCACTCAAGTAGAGAGTAGAAGTCGCCGACTGAGATCGATTATTATGAAGATAGGGTGGAGTTGATTTTGCTGTTCTCACGACTAGTGGAGGTAAATGTACCCATAAATTTCCAAGTTCAAGCATAATGAGAATGTTTAAGATTTCTATGTTAGGAAGTGTTCTAACGAACCAACGATTGAATCGTCTTGAAAATTAACTTAATTAATCTTTACGTGATACTAAAAATTTATTTTTATTTTTATTGCGGACGGAATATATTATCGTGATGTTTTCCCTGTGATTGTACGCATGAGTCAGGCGCAACTAATTCTATCTTTCCGAAATTAGTATAACAGAAACTTAAAATAAACTGAATCAAGTTTAATTTTCTGTTAAAACTTAAAATTTTTTCCTAATACCTGGCTTATTTGACTAGTTTGTGTGCTATACTAACATTAAGCCTTTATTACGATTTGCATATATCAGGGGTGGCATAATTAGCTCTTTTTTACCCTTTTTGTGGCTTTTGGTTCAATGATAAAATTTTCAAGTAATATATACCAGAATAGTCAATAAATTGCTCTCTGAACATTCTTTACAACTTATGGCAGTGAATCTGTTTTCTAGATTTAGGTTGATTAAAAAAAAAATAACGGTTAGTGTTGACAATTCAACATTTAACTGAATTGCAGCGAACTGCAACTACTCAAAATATGCCCTATTTGAATAATTTGGCCAAAAAAATTTTTTAATAATAATCAAACGCATTAAAACTATTTAAGAATTAAGAAATATTAATTATTATGACAACTAGAGAATGATATATTTAATAAAAACATTAGAAAAACAACGCTTAAAATTTCTTTCATATAAAATACAACTTTTTTGGTTTGTTTTTGGCTCTTCAGAGTATATAGACATTCTGAAATGACTCTTAATGCTGTGTATCTTGGTTACCCCTGGCATATGTTAATTGACTGTTTTTTTTTTTTTCATGGGCGGGAGAAGTCTCAGCTTAAAAATTACGGTTAAGAATCGCCAACTAAATAAGTAGGAATGAATGCATTATTCCACTGTGATATTGAATATTAAAGCATGTTTTCGCACATTTACACTGTGGGCCACTAAAATTGCAATACCAGGAAGGAAAGTAAATAACAAAACTTTACTAATTGTACGTATACAACAGAGGTGGGGAACCTTTTTTTCCATTAGAGGCCACATGTAATTTAGGTAGTAATAAAGGAGGCCGCATAAGTTGATGTACCTATAAATGCAACTTTTATTAAATTATTATAGTTAGGTATAGTTTTAACAATTTGGTGCATTATACAGAAAAATAACAAAAAAAATTAAGTCCTTATTTTTTTATTATTTGACATAAAAAGTTAAAATATAAAATATTTTTGTATTCACATAAGGTTAAAAACTTGTTATAACATTAATCATTAATTTTTTTTATAAAATTATTAGATTCATAGATACCGCTGTGATTTTTATATTTCACTATTGGTATTTTTATTTATGTAAGCACACACACACACACACACACACACACACACACATATATATATATATATATATATATATATATATATATATATATATATATATATATATATTCATCTAGATTTTTAAATTTTAATAAACTACGTATTTAAATACCATTTCAAATAAAAATAATAAAGTAGAAGTATTTTTAAATAATTTTAACATTATAAAGAAATACAATAGAAAAATAATAGTATTAAATTATAAATAACTGACATAAAAACAATTCCTAAAATAATTTTAAAATCCGATGGAAAATTTAAGTTAGTGGGATATTTGCATTTGTTTCTTGCTTGAAAATAATTGAATATTTGGATCAAGCTTCGTAACGCGAAGCCTTAATTGATCCTCTAAATGAGCATATGTGATTTGCGTTCTTAAACTAGTTTTAATTTTTGTCATGAGAGAAAATATTGATTCGTAGCAGTAAGCACTTCCAAAGCAGGAAAGTAAACGGCGTGCATGCTCTCGTAGGCATGGATATTCAACAGCATTTTTCCAGATTTCTATTGGATCCTTTTTAGCGTCAAAAGGGCTTCCGTTTTTAAAAGAACAGCATTCCTTTATTTAAATTAAAAACAAAACAATTCCAAAAAACCCGAACTTAAATCTTCCTGTTGCCATTCGTGCAGAAAAAATAATACGTTTTAACGTACATGGAGTCAGTCACAACAAGAATAGTAAGAAAATAGTTTTTGTGTGGAGATCATATAATATGTCTGGTAGTATTGCTAAGAAACTCTGAGCATTAAATTACATATAAAGTGTAGTTAAAGTATCATACAATCAAGGTAAACTAAGCTCATTTGGATAAATATACAGTTGTAGCGACTTTAGACAACAATTTAAAAATGTCAACTTTATTTTGGCCGACACTGTACATACATTCATGCCGTTCTTTATTTAATTCCATTGATTTGCAAATTGTTGTAATCTATATAGTAAAATATTAATTAGTACAAGTGAATTTATGAAGGTCGTACAAGAAGGTCGTACAAGTGCTTTTATGAAGGTCGTACAAGAAGATCACGGAGGCCGCGCGTTCCCCACCTCTGGTATACAGCATAGTAGGAAAAAAATATGATTAAATTTGTAGGTAATTTGGGGGTATACAGCGTCCGAAATTAGAACAAACCACCTCTGGCAGCTAAAACGGCTCTAACCCGGTTAGGCATCGAGTCGAACTGGGCTTGGATGACAGATACGGGCCAGTCATTCCATGCCGCTTGAAGTCTATGTCACATTTAATCAATCGTAGTGGCTGGAGATCGGTGGCGGCCTAGTCTCTCAGCAACCCATGGCCAGATGTTTTCAATGGGTGAGAGATCTGGAGAACGTGTTGGCCAGGGCAACAATCAAACACCCTATGTGTCGAGGTAGGGCTGGACACGACGGACAACATGCGGTCTTGCGTTATCTTCTTGAAAGATGACGTTTCCGAGGCCTCGAAGATAGGGCACAGCCTTAAGATCTGAGAAATGTAACGCTGGCTATTCAAATTACCGACGACGCGAACAAGGTGTTCGTGTCGTGTACCCAATGGCTACCCATACCATCACACCAGCTGCAGGGCCCGTATGACGATATCGAAGGCAAGCAGGCCACGTGCGTACTCCTCGGTGCCTCGAGACACGGATACGTTTATCATGATGCTGCACGCAGAACCGGGACTCGTCTGAAAAGACGACGTGGTGCCACTCCTGTATCCAGTTTCGTCGTTGGGCGCACCATTGTCGCCGAGCATCTCTATGCTGCAGTTTCAAGAGAAGCGTCAATAATGGTCACCGTGCAGACAATCCGTGCTGCTCCAGACGTCGTCACACTGTCCGTGCGGATACTTGTCGTGCTGCAAACAAGCCCATTTACTTACTCAAGGTCCGTGATGTGGCCGCACGATCCTGCAAGGCCGACCTGACAACATGGCTGTCCTCTCGGGCGTTAGTGACGGGAGGCCGTTGGGATCCTGCATGGTGTTCAGTATGACCCTCCTGCACCCATCGATTCCATATTCGCATGGCAGTTGGATTCTGACCAATACAAGTAGCAAAATCGCGGAACGATGAAGCGCACTCTCGATAGGCCACGA